>OY998254.1:5581298-5608798 GCA_963922045.1 Persicaria maculosa | reverse complement strand
ATATAGATAGGCGCCCGGGAACCCAATACCTGCGTCTAAGGATGGAATAGGCTCCGTGAACTTCCTGGATAGGGTGCAGCAACAAATGAAGGAAGCCATGGGTTTCTCTGTTGTTGTAAGCCCACTTGGGAAAATTGTTCGATACCATGCTCTGTTGAATAGATTGTATGCGATTTGGCGACCAAAGGGGGAGATTGAGATAACGGATTCTTTCAATGGGCACTAGGTCCGACTGAGTCTAGAGGAGGATTATAACAATGCGATTCTCAATGGACCGTGGACGATTGGCACTACTTACCTTAGGGTTAACCCAAGGACACCGAGCTTTAATGCTAAAACGGAGTTCCTGTCGGCGGTGGCGACTTGGATAAGAATCCCGGAACTCCCTATTCACTATTTCCATGAAGATATTCTGCGTAATGTGGTTAGATCAATTGGAGCTTTTATCAAGGCTGACCGGAGTACGCTGTCCGCAGAGAGGGGAAAATATGCAAGAATTGCAGTCCAATTAGATCTAACAGAGTCGCTGAAAGGTATGGTAGAAGTCGATGACGTCTTCTACAAAGTTTAGTATGAAGATATCCCAGCAATTTGCTTCGCTTGTGGGAAGTACGGCCATGTAACGGAGGCTTGCCCAACCTTTCCGGCGACAAAGGTGACGGATTCAGCACCTGAAAGTGATGTCAGTAGCCCGGCCCGCATAACGGTCAGACACTGGAGCCCACAACGGTCAATATATCGATTGCTAGCTCGTCCGGAACTAAACCGGTTGAACCCCAACGACCTAGTGGAATTGGGGACTGGATGCAGGCTCCAAAACGAACTTGGAGGGGTCCACCAAGAAACAATACAACGGTAACTGATCGCAGGAGAACATTGTCAGGAGCTAAAGCGGTTTCCTTCTTCAACAACTCTTTCTCGCCCCTAGTTGATTCTAGTGAAGATGCGGGTAGGTCTGAAAAAGCGGGCCCCAATGAGTTTGAGGAGCACAGGATCGCGACTGGGCCCAATAATTTCGTTGTGGGAGCTGTTACTACTAAGGGTTTGGACTCTACAAAAGGGTCGGTTGGTGGTAAGAGGAAAAATGAGATTAGGGATACGTCTACGTGGGTTCCAAAAAAGTCAACCAACAAGGGCAAAGCTGCGGCCCTCACAAAGGCCCAGGAGATAGAACAGGCATTAGCCCAACAACATTCAGTCTCCCTGAGCCCAGTAAGGCAACAAACAGAAACCAACCTAAGCTCTTCTCAGGATCTTATCAGCAAGGATAATGCAAATATTCCAAGTGGGCCTGTCAAATCAGTGTCCAAAACAAGTGTAGAGGGCAGTCACACAGTGGTCCACATCTCGCACCCGAACAAACCGCCGATGACCGGTGAAATGGAGGAGGACCAGGTGTCGGGAGAATATCTGGAAACACAGCTGGTAAGGAGGCCGGTCCCACCGGATTTAACAAAAGCTTTCCATCTTAAGACGCCTCTCAAAATCAGGTCAACTCCAGCTGAGATAAAGGACATTTCGACGATGCGTCATCCTGAATTGTCCGAATCTCGGATGGAAGAGGACCAACAGACAGTAACGGAGCTAATCCTAAAACAATCGCTGCTGTTAAATCACTTATTGATAGGTTTAAATTATGCTTAATTGTCTTAATTGAACCTAAAGTTAGTGGTGTTAATGCAGACGACACAATTCAAAAAATGGGTTTGAAGAACTCGCATAGAATTGAAGCAGTTGGGTTTTCAGGTGGCATATGGCTCTTATGGAATGATTTGGTCTCTGTTAATATTATCTCTAATGACTGGCAGTTTATTTCCTTTAAGTTATGTTTCCCTAACAATAAGCAGGCATTGGTAACGGCGGTGTATGGCAGCCCACAACCACAAATTAGACGTCGCTTATGGAGGATGCTAGATGAAATATCTGTTGATGTACAGGAACCTTGCCTTGTTTTTGGTGATTTTAATGCCATTACAGATGAAGGTGACAAGGTTGGGGGCAGAAAATCCAAAGGGTGTAGATGGTTCAGAGAATGGATTCAAAATTCCGAAATGTCTGATCTAGGTTTCACAGGTTCAAAATTCACGTGGTCAAGGGGCCGTTGTCATGTTAGGTTGGACAGAGCTTTAGTCAATGAGGAGTGGGGAGCTAGTTTTATGAAAACAACGGTTACCAACCTGCCTCCTGTGGCGTCTGATCATTCGCCGATATTGGTCAGCATAAAAGAGATTACTGGCCAAGCTCCTATACCCAAACAGTTCAGATATCTAGCAATGTGGGAATCTCACACTAAGTGGCATAAGTGGTTGAAGGGAAGCTGCTGCAAAGAGCGTAGTTTACAGGAGGCGCAAGACATCTTAGTCAGCAGAATCAAGGAATGGAAGTTTGACATTTTTGGTGATTTGGTTAAGCGTAAAAACAGAGTTTTGGCAAGATTCAATTCTAAGCTAAAGCCATTCAACTGCAGTAAAAATGAGCCCTGCGTTGATAGAAAGAGCGCTCTTTTCATGAAACTAGAAATATCGTAATAGAAGAATCAGAATAACGCCCAAAAACTCCCATTTCTTTCTTTGGTCAACAACCAAGAAAAACGATCTATATTTAGTCACTTAACTTAATAGAATATCCCTCTTCGAGTTCGTATTCAATGTCAATTGTAACTTACTCCAATGCCACCTCGTTCCTATCTTCTTTTTTTGACAATACCAGAACATCCTCTGCGCTGTGCCCTGGATATGCCAGTTCAGCCTAACTCAAATCTCTTGACTGAGCTCAACAAAGGAAGGAGCTAGCAAAACAAAGTAAGGGGTGCTAGTCTTTGGCTTAGGGTCATTTTTCAATCGGATGATTGAAACCAGAGAATAAGCTTACCGCTCTAAGTCGATCTATTATTCTCTTTCCCTCCAAACCTTCCTAGTCGAGCTTCCACCGCCCCTAAAGTTATGGGAGCACATCCGTAACTCAACGAAAGGACTTACGGGCACTCATATAATGGATACCCTTTCTTTTTGTAAGCCAGAGTTGGGGCATCTAGTTCAGTATCAGATAGAGCAGATAGTTCACTCCCTTGGCAAAGAAGGTTGACTTCTCTGTCACTTCCGTACTTCTGTAACTTCTCTTTAGCTTCTTAATTGAATTGGTTAGAAATTGTTCGCACTCCGTGGATTTTGGTATGGAAAAACAATTCTCACTTCGAGTGAGTCTTTCCCTGGCATTGGCTAGAAGAGAGGGATTAGTCCCCCGCAACACTGACTTCTTAGTCGAGTAGTTCTCTTTTTCCTTAGCTTCGGTTTTATCGAAACTGGCTACTCCTTATGATATGCCACCTCAACCCCCGATCGTTGAGCATCTGAGAACATCTCCGGCATTGTCGAGGGAAAGTCAGATAATCGAAAGAATTTGCCTTCACGCCTATCCCATCGATCGGAACTGGCAACAGATCTTTCAGCGAATGTAGCAGCAGATCAATATCAGCTGTGTTCCACTCCTGCTACTGGGTCAACTCCAAATCAACACTCTGGAATGGAAGCCAAACTACTTCTTCTTTTTCCATTGATTGACTTGACTAACGGTTGAAATGGAATCTTTTACCGCTGGATCAGCCGAGAGTTCAAGAGATGAGAATGAGGATCCGGATTCACTTCTTGAAGAGGGAATAGCAGGCGAAAGTATTCTTTGGCATTTCCTCTATCAATCTGTCCGAATCCATTTTGTTGCCACTCACCTTAGAACCAAGCTTCTTCCTTCTCTTAGCAAAAGTTAGCCAAGTTCAGTGAGAGTAGTTCTGTTAGGCCTTACCTTAGGCTGACTCTTTCAAGGCAGTTCCGGGAGTGAAGGTTGCCAAGTTCTCTTTGCCGTTAGGACCGGTCTGAAAGTGAATTCACAACTGACTTGACTGACTCATCTTCCGTTCATGACCCATACCCATGAGTCATTCACTCTGTAAAAGATCGAGACCATTGATAGGCGATGAAAAGAAGGCAACTCAAAGTCATTTACCAAATCATCCATGATAGAACCCGAGCAAAGACCATACTGAACAATGATAGTAATTAAGGAAAAGACAAGTATAAGATCGTGACAAACTGAAAATAACCAGAATTTCAGTTTGTCACCTAAGGAAGGTGAAGGTACAGGCCAACTATGAAGTACATCCGCAGATGTTACAGACAGGATAGGTGGATTGAGTGCGCGTTGCTTTGCCTTGATTTGAGGTGAACTCCTTTTCCTCTTCTTCTGGCCCCTTCTATGTGAAAAGCGGAAAGTCGAGTTATTCCGAGGACGAAGGAGAAAATGGAGCAACTGCCTTATAGAGGTCGTCCATCAAGAGATAGCCAAGGGTGGTCGTAGATCACAGTTTACAGATGACAAATTTTGAAAGACTATATAGAGTTTTGAGGGTCCCCGAACCTTTGTAAAAAGAGATCATTTTTTTTGATCGCACCTTCGATCTGTTTAAAGGGACGACTCTGGGCAAAGTTCTCGTCCATTTGCTCCAGCGGCATGCCGTCTGGATGAGCGAAAAGAGATCGATCCTGCCTAATCTCATCGACTAGCCGCTTTCGTCGTTTGATATCGGTATTCTTCGAAGAGTTGTCTTTCATGAATGTGAATCAGACTTGTCTTGTGAAGCGTAGTCCGGTAGAAAGACTGACACTATTACAGGAGCGCTTATGAAATAGATTCTATCTTTTCTAATGTAATACTTTAGGCACTCTAGATCTTATAAGCCTCTATACGGTAAACCCGGAGAAGACTTGCTTTTCCTCGAAACCTATAACCAGCTTTCTTAAAATCACTTTTTGAATTCTTCAGCTTTAGGATAACAGACAGCTTTCCATGCCCGGAAAGACTATTCTAAGATAGGATTTGCAATCAACCCTTAGCTTGGGGACTAACCTCAACTATCTATCTTCCCTCGACGTGGAATCTCTTTCTTCAATTGCATTTCCTGGAAGAGGAGTTAAAGAATAAGGTCGTAGAAGCCGAGTGATAGCTACTCTTTCGCTTTGGCATTTCCATACGAGGGCTCAGTGACATAAGATATAGGATTTCCGACCTTCAGATTGAAATACTAGAATCTACTAGCCCTCCAAAGGGCAATAGAGGAAGATCTTCCCTAGGGAATGTTATTTCTTACCTGGACACTCGGGATCAACTCGACCCGGCCGAGAGAGATAGATGCATTGGAAGATTTGATTCTCTGCAACTAAACGAACTATCGCCCTGCTGTCTTCAATACCCGTTGTCATATATTCTGATTACAGAGAAGTGTTTGGGCGGATCAGGCCGTGGGTAGTTTTGCAAAGCCAGAGGTCGAGCTTCTCCTCCATTCCCAGGCTTCGGGGACAATCTTCCTCTTCTGGCGTGGAACCAAGTCGTGGCGGGCGTCGTGAGGGCAGCCAAGATAACAACAAGCCAAACCCTCGCCGCTTATTTCATTTTCAATACCGCCTGCGCCTTCGCTTCGTGAACTTATTGAGAAAGGAAAGGGGTCGTGTGCTCTAAATTAGCTTCAACATTATGCTATTCAATCTTAGCTGAAGGATTATATGAATATTATCGTATAATGTTGTAAAATCAACACTCCCTTCTCTCTATCTACTTTCTCAAGTGGCTTCGTTGAATCGCTTCTTGAAATAGAGATTCTGTTTAGCTCATCGGGCTGGAATATGTATATCGATATCTCGCCCCGTCCCGCCTAAGTAATTGGGCTTTTTGTTCAACTGGTAAAGGTCATCGCCTGTCTCAAAGGGTCGGATCCACATTATAAAAAGGTGCTTGCTCCTTTGAGTTGGACTTAGAGAAGAGAAATGCCCCTTGAAAGACTTTCCATATTTCTTGAGGACTCTGACTCTGTCTATGTCCATACGGCCTCTAGAGTGACTGAGTTTCTCTTAGGGGAAAGAATGATTGTATGCCTTGTAACGTATTCCAAATGCTTGATCTAAGATTGGGATAACTCCCCCGTCGCGTAAGTAATTGGGCTTTTAAAGTCCAATTATGCGTCTTTGGTTCCTTGACCAAGGAGATTTGTTGCATAGCTATTTTCCTTTTTGCAAAATGGATGCATGGGTTTCCAAGGGCCACATGATAAGAAAGCTCTCGATCCCGGCTAGCTTCAGTTAATTAAAGAAAGAAACCGGAAAACTCGTACTGCAACTATGCCAAGCCCGATCTTGGTTCCAATGCTGCAGAGACAGGTTCTGGGTAAAAACGAAGTATGGTTCCTGATGCTGCGGAGACAGGTCTTGCTGATCGAACGAATCGATTTTAGGGATTCACCTAGCAGCCTTTAATAGTGTTGGTAAACCAACTAGCTATCTTGCTTCCACAGCATCTGTACTTGGGTATACACCTCTTGGTACTCACACAACACTCTTTCCTTTTTTTTTGTAGGGGCTGCCCGAATTCAATTTCTACCTCCCTTTATACGAAAAGGAAGGGGAAGTCATCGGACAGATCTTTTTTTTTATGAACAAGACAGAAGGAGGATATATAGATTTGCGGAAGAACTCTGCCCGAGAAGCTTAAGCTTGAAAACGGTATCGTACAAACTTTTTTTTTCTTTTCGTAAACAAAAACCGGAAGAAGGTTCCAGCGGAAAGGTAAGCACTCGCTTTAGCTACAGTCGCAGCATAGCGCGTTAACGGTGCCCTGGAAGCTTTCCAAGTTAAGCCAAGCCATCAACTAATCCGAACTCGAAAGATTGCTCTGTAGCTGCTGAACATAGCCAACAAGTAGGACAAGTCTCAACTAGCCCACAAGAAGGTAGCCAACAACATAGATTTGGCACGGCCAAGCATCTTGCCATCCGAAACCAGGATTCAGCCAAAATGATCTCTGAGTGCGGTCCGCTGCACTTTAGGGCTCATTCCCTCGTATATCTCATGTAGCTCGCATAGCCGAAGTAGTCACTCAACAAAGGCCTTGATGTAGTTAGCACCCAAGGAACCAATGTTAATCAACAACTCACACTTTGTATCACGAAACTCTAATCATTCCTTTCAAGCAATCTTACTTAAATGAAAACTGACCCACATCAAAACTCGCGCGGATACAAAGTTTTTATACGAGTTCTCCCACAAGCTAAATCACCGTTAGGCTCTGAGATCAGCTCTAATATAAACTTTGCTCTGCAAATAACACTAAGTAAGGCGGGATGGATTGCAGCTGGGTTGATCAGCCGGGATTCAATAGAGAGTTCATGCCGAAGGGGTCAAATGACGACAAGAGGTTCAAAAGCCTGCTAAAAAAAGAAAGCCCGCCGCAACTCTGCCCTTTCTTGGCGGCTGATTTCTAGTGTGACATGGATCTTCCTTGTTTCTCAGCGGTTGCGTATATAGAAGATAGAGCCTAAACCCTGGGTTTGGTGCGCATGATGAAGTAATCTCTTCGTCTAATCACGAGACCACATGGACCCGGGATTGATTCCCGTTATATGCATTGGTTGTTGCGCAGCTAACTACTGACCAAAAAATTGCATATAGAAAAAAAAAGATTCGTCTTGTTTATTTGCTTTATCATTGAATTGAGTGCGCGGTCAATTTGACTGAACTTCCCATTGCTCTCTCTCCGATAGCATGCAGCCGATAATATAGAAAGATATATATAAAGTGTGCAGTGAGGGATCTTTATATCTTTATAGGTAGTCAGTCTTTACTTAACCAAGCAATGCCCCCAATTCCCCAACCTTTCTTCGTTATGTAAATAGAGGGCCGGAATGAAGAAGTGCAAGACCCTCAACAAAAGAATGGATTAAGGTGATAGAGTTCCGATTTATAAAGGATCAAAACTCGTTACGTTTAGAATAAAAAAAACGTCTAAGTACCCTTATACCGTAATACAAGCGTAGAATATAACACCAAAGAAAAGAAGCATCTTCACTTACTTTGTCTTTTGGTAGCATATACCGACTCCTTTTAAAATCATGGAATAGTAAAAAATAAGAGAACCACAAAAAGAAATGTACTTTTGAATAAAATGAATTACAAGCAGTAACTAGCATCTTTCCAGCCTGACTATTATGTGAAAAAAATCTCATTTTTCATTATACCTTCCTTTGAGTGCTCTGCTCCCCCCAAAATTTGCTCAAAAAGACTAGTAGGAAATCACCGGTTGGTCAAACCAAGAAAGGCACGGGACTTTTGGGCGTACGGATTTGAAAATCTCTCTTATGTATGATCTTTCGATCTTGTTATCATTACTTTGAACTTTTCAAGTGCTTCTCTTACGATATTTATCGTTTTTTGAACAGATCGCTCCTAAAGGTTTAGGTTCCAGAGTTCCGACCTATAAAGGAGTGAAACCGCTTCCAAAGACTCAGCGATAGGGTAGGGCGTAGTGACTACTCAGATGAAAGCTTCGGAGGGTGTTAAACGAGGTCGGTGAAGCATACCTTCCATCCAGTGCTATGTTTGCAAGAGAAGGTGTGATCGTAGGAGCTCAACCTGTTGCCGGTGGTTTGAGACATAACCGCTGATAGGGGAATAAAAGGTTTGGTCCTATCCGCTTTTAGAGTGATCGCAGACTGAAGTAGGTCCCTGAGAGTCCTCGCATCACACTCTTATACAATTCCAAAGCATTCTTTTCATAGGCAGACTAACTACTGGATACAAGATTGGGTATACTGGTTCTAAGCCTACCTTTTCTTTTCCTTACTCGCTGACAACCTTGCTTACTTTTCACTTTTTCTTAAGCTTGGCAGACTAGCTCCTAACTTCCTTGATAGAGCGATGAGCTTACTTAAATAGAGTGCTATCCTCAGTAATTACTTAAAAGAGAACCTTGCACCAGAACAAGGCTGACTCAGACTCTTACTTCGGGATAGCTGCTTTAGAACCTAACCTTCTTTTGGTTTCTAGGGCTTGCTGGTTCTAAAACCTGTCTCCCGGAAGTAAGGAAGTGGATAAACCTTATAACCCTGTGGGAGTAGGAGCCGGCTAATCCCTCTATAAGTCTAACCCCGCGAGCAAGGCGAAGAGTGCCCTAGGGTCCGTCCCGGGCTGCTCACTACGACCTGCTGATACTCCCGCGCAGTAGGAGCGGACTGAGTCGGTACTCGTCTACGAGAGGTGCACTCGTATGCCTTTCGAGGCTTCCCCTTTGAAATATTCTCGGCAGAACAAAACCTCTTTCTGAACACAAACCTACTTTAGATCCGCTAGAACATGTAGATCTATTAGACTACAAAGAAAGAAATTGGTAGCAAGAGAACTGTCTCTAAACCACTAAAGCACCTAAAATAATCAGTAATAATCAGTCTACCTACGGTACATTGTAGAGAGACGTTCGACTCCACGTGTCCGCGAAAGAGTTCCGAAAGTAGCAAGACGAGTGAATGAAGGCGCTGTAAGCGGTAGTGAATACTCGTTCCATGGAGACAAACCCCTCCGGCGTAAACGTTCCGTCATTATAAGACTGAACTCGCTGTGAACCCTTTCGATTATTAGTAGCGGGTGGTGAAGTAGCCCTCTTTCTTTACAAAAGAAAAAGTGGATACATGCCCCCCCTTTACTTGATATTCTTTTAGGAAAGCGCTAACGCCCTTTACTACCTTTACTAAAAGAATAGAAGGTAAGGCAGTCCCTAAATAAGTCAATTAACATTCCTTGGTGGGAATGAAAAGCCAGTACCCCTATCACAACAAGGCAAGTTCAGTTGACAGACCACTTTTTCCGGGAGAGGAATCGAGAAGATACTTCAAATCTTTTTTTGTAAGGGAAGGGGAGGAATCAATCGTTTTTTGTAGAAATAAAGCTTATGCACGTAGCTCGCTGGAAGCTAAGAGTCTTATAGCCCAAAAACGGGAAGAGCGGTTTTAGTAGTTCCTTAATACCTTTTTACTAATCTATTTCTAGTAAAGCAACTTTCACCTGGCTAACACACAAAAAAGCACCAGCCGGCCAGGAATGATGACCGGGGTCGATTTCCTCATAGAACCAGAACAATAGACTGATTGACTGTGGTCAGGTCAGAGCCCTCTGTTGTCTGTTGGAGGAGATTGATTGCACTTTATACCGTACCTTACTTAGTCTTCCGCTGGACCTGGATTCTCTAAAGTTTAAATAGAAGTACCCCTCGGGGGAGGATTGAATAAGGAATTGACTTCTCTAAAAAGGATAGAAAACTCTTTCATCTGTATCTGGCACTTCTTTACTTGGCTTATCTAGTAGACTGTTTTTAGCTTTCACGTGTCGAAAGGGAGAAAACCTTTAGCTTTAGCAAGTACTACTACTCCCATGTTTTCGCATAGTATAACCGATGATATGATGTTCTTTTCGCTCTTGGAGTCAAAAAAGTATGTTTGAAAGGTGCGTAGCTGTGAAGTCAAGAGATTCCGGAATCTCTCTTTCCTGTGCTATCAAGAATAAGGAATAGCCAGCAAGGTATTCTTCCTTATTCTATTATACGCGCGTGCAAGAGATTCTGTTTAGTGTAAGGTCCAAGGCGAAAGTCATAAAAGAAATCGAACTCCCAGTCTCATTCCCGGCTAACCGTGATATAGAGTGAAGGGTGGGCCAAGAGCTTTTTATAAGGGGTCTTTATTCAACAATATTACCCCGGCTGACCTATATCCTATTCCTCTTCTAGCAGGCGGATTCTATTTTATATCGATTCATAATAAGTAAGTAAGGCAAAGAGAGCTCAATGTAGGAATCGTGGAAAAATGGTGTCAAAGCACCTCCCCTCGTGCCAAGAAGCTACCTTGGTCACCGCCTTCCCGTCCCCATCTTGATTCGGTCTAGCTATCGGACAGTATGACTGCTTCCGCCATAGAGAGGCTTGCACCCTATCTCGACGGCAGACTCATTCCTTTCAGGAGTGAAAGAGTCTCAGTCCCTTACTTACACGCTACGGAACTGCGAAGACAGAAGAAAAAGAGAGCCTCGATCTCCTTCAACTTCAGTAAATCAGCTTGCCTCCTTTTTATTTAACACTTTTCGGAATTGACCTTTCACCCAGGAGTTCTACTGTCGACCAATGCAGAGGTGGAAGGCTCTCGTCGCTCAGGAAGCTACTACTGATCCCAGACCTGCACCAACAAACAAGGATTTCACTGAAACTTTAGCTCAACAGCTTAAGGGCTACTCTATCTCATCCGCACGAGGGAAGATCTAGTGATAGAGGAAAAAAGCGAATTAAGGTTTGTAATGAATAGACTCTATTACACCAGAAAAAAGAAGTATCTTACCGCGCATCAGCTTGAAGAGCTGCTATGTCAGGCTTAATAGAGCCTCCTACCTAATAAAATACTGAACTGAAAAAAGAGAACCTTCTTTCTTTTAGGATTGACCACAACTTTTAAAATGAGTTTATATAACATAATTGTGCCCACGGTAAAGGCTGAGGGTGGTGGGAACGTCAATCAAAATCGGGCAGGATTCGCTCAATCAAAGACAGTTCAATTCGATCCGATCTCGGGTGCTGAGGACGGGAATTCTTTTGTTTAAGCTTAAGATTCGGATTCGGCAGATGAAAGGGCAAATTATGATTCTTCATTTGATGCGTCTGAAACGGCTTCTGATTTAGCTTCCGAAGCTACGACTTCAGAGTCTGGTTATAGACCAAGCCCCCTCTCTTAGTCAGTTGCAAAAGTCCCAGTGGTAAGCATTCTCTATTCCTTGTCAGAATGCGATGTCTGACCAGTAGGTGGGGAAGTTAGGGCAGGCAGGTACTCTTTTTATTATCATACCATCTCTGCCTAAAGCTGGCTCTTTCTGCTGCTTGCCACTACTCCGAAGTTGATGATTCCGCTTCCGATTTGCTTGGTTTTCAGTCTACCGTGTACTGTAGATAAAAGAATGCATGTTCACCCGGGCATTGAGTCAGGGCCCTATGCCTTATCTTCCTTAGTGATCTTTTTCTCTTATTCAGGTTGCTCTGGGGGCAGCTATCACGCTTAGGCTGGTTGGAAGCAGGAATGTCGGAAGCGGTAAGGCAGCTAGCGGAGGGAATTTCGTCAGTGCGGTAGAGTGGACGTAGCATTGAGGGGTGCGCTGGTGGAGGGAGTTGGCCAGTGATAGTACAGAGTAGGCTTCTTTCTTTCCGTAATAGGATATGAAGCTGCCGGTCAATCGGCCCCTTAGCTTGTGATATCGGCGATTGAAGGAGTTTCATGCTTGCTGATAGTTTGACTTGACTATTTCCTGGAACTTTCTTTATCCTCTTCTCTAGCTTTCTGAAGCTAAAGCTAAAGACATTGCCCGCTTTACTGCTTGTAGGAAGAGAATCCGCTGTTACAGACCCGGCTGTGAAAGAAGGAAAGTCTACTTACTTGCCTTTTTGAAGGACAACTTCCCTTGTTAATGTACGAACAGGGGACTAGAAGAAAGCTGCCTACAATCCGATGCTAGAGGAAGCCAAAACGACACATCCAGCAGTGTCCGTAACGGAAAAAGCGGCATCGTTGACTCCGGAGAAGTCGAAGATTCAGCCAAGAAGGGAATAGTTCCCAAAAGAGTGTTGCTTTAACAACATTCTATTCTAGTTATTAGATAGTGACATCAATATATATAATAATAGAGATCTCAGTTCTATAGTTATACGAAAGTAAGAAGTGAAAGATAGTTATGTTTTATGCTCGACTGACGTCAATCTTCCCAATGAAGATAAAGAAAGGAAGATTCTAAGAGACACGCCTTTTGACAGCTACTCTTCTTATAAAGCATACTCTTTTTCTAGCTGGGCAAGTCAGACTTTTCAAACTATCATGGTCTTTCAGGATTTCTGTCAAGAATTCATTCAATAGCTGCTCCTAGCCCGATTCCAAGACCTGGACCTCTTTCAGGTTTGAAAGCAGCCCTTATTCCATTTCATTTTCATTCCATATAACAAAGAAAATCTTCCTGCCCGTTGAATTGAACTAGCTAGCGCTTCATTCCACCTTTAGACTGTTTTTAGCGAACAGCTGAAAGGAAAGGATCGGTAGGGGTGGTTCGTTGAGACCTTAGCCAAAGACGATAATGGAAAAGAAGAGAGAGAGCGGGAAGTGGTCAGCAGACAGCCGATATGGTAACATTTGAGAATATTCGAGTTGCCACTTTCTCCTTAACGTCTGGAACGCACATGACTTGAAACTCGAGTTTCGGCTTTGGGAAAGGCCTGGCCTGTTAAGAAATCGGGAAAAAACACTCGAAAAAAAATATGCTCGGCTGGACTTATCGTATGCCCGGAAATTTTTGATTCGGTACAACTCCGCTTGCTGCATAGCCTTCTCGTCCAAACACTCGAGATCTGCACTTCCCTTTACTCCATAGGGCCGAAGCTTGACTAAGAAGGGCTTTTTTATAGAGAGAGTCAGTGGGGATCCATATTGCTTGCCACAGCTCTATTCCCGCCTCGAAATCCATAAAGGACTTTCAGAGAGGATGAACATTCCCGTTCTATAGGTAGCACTGCCCCTATTATAGAAGGTTGAGGGCCGACTTCCGTACTTCTGATCTGCTAGCGCTGTGAATTACCTTATACCTACGCAGCAGGAACGATATAGAGCACCTACTCTACTGGTCGTCTGCTCTCTCGAGGTACAAAAAGGACATTTAGGGATATCTCAAAAATAAGATGTACTTCTTAAAGTGTGGGACACATCTCATGTTTGCCAAATCTAAAAACCATCGCCTTTGCATCCCAAGACTTCACAGCGGCTATGATCAGATCCCAATCCCAGTCTTGGTTTACTTTTGACTATCCTCCACCAAATCTTCTGATCTCCTGTTCTCAATGATGTTAAGCAGCTCCTGATCGCAGCAATCATGCCTTCGAAGGTACGCTTTTTTCATTCGGAGTCTCAAATACCTTGGAGATAGACGACGGACCCGCCATTCTACTCTACATGATGCAGCATTTTGAAAGAAAATGAAAGAAAACAAAGGAGTGTGGAGCTGACATCTCTTGAAACCCCTTACTTTTCTAATAGGGGGGCCTTGCCTCATGATTTTCTTGGCAAGCATTTAGCTGTTTACGTGTCCTCCGCACGCACTGGAATGAGCTTGTTCAACAATGCTCCTTCTTCCTATTAAGTAAGGGTCGTGCTCTTGCTTCTACAAAAGGGAATAAAAAAGAGCACTCCTTTGAGACTGGCCCTCCACCTTAAGCGGAATCTCTTTTTTCTCTTAGTCAAATGATCTCCGCTGGCAGACCTTCTTAATAGTTGACGAGAAGGCCACGTTGCTTACAAAGAAAGAGCTTTGATCACTGCACAGCATTTAGTATTAATATATATTTAAGTTAGTGCACTTGATAGGGCAATATTGAATGATTTTGAAATCATTTTTGAAGCAAGAAAACGAGGTGAAGGAAAGCAGAATTCTTTGAGTGTTCCGGGGAGATCGAATATTAACTAGCTAACTCGAGGGAACGTCGAAGCTAGCCAGCTTTGAAGGAATAGGAATTAGGTAGGAAGCAAGGACCTATTGGACAGCGAAAGCTAAGCGACAAAGAGCAGGAAGAGGTTTCTGCACTCCGATGCCTATGATAAAGTAGGAAAATTCTTTCAATCTTGTTTATCCTGCGATAGTCCCCGAAATGAGACATTCCGACGAATTCCTGTTCCTGTATGAATGGCTTCAACGCCTGTGACAGAGCACACCGTCAGAGAGGTCTATTCCAGAACTTTCCAAAATTCCACCCTTGAGAAGTCTACCCTGGATGGAAGTAAAGGCCGTGATCAACTATACTAAACGATTGATTCCACCCACTTTCAGCTATATCAACAAGGGATCCCTTTAGTCACGGTTGGGCACTCAGTACTGGGCACAACAAAAGTAAGGCCATTATTCTATGGACTGCGCTCCTTACTAAGCAAGATGACTTGCAGAAAAAAAGCTTTCTAGCTTTGTCTTGTGTCTTCGTAAAAAAAGGTCCATTTATTGATGGGCGAACGACGGGAATTGAACCCGCGCATGGTGGATTCACAATCCACTGCCTTGATCCACTTGGCTACATCCGCCCTTACCCCCGCACAGGTTTCAGTCTCTATCTACGATCAGATCCTTTCTGAACCCCTATGACCGCTATCAAAGATAAGCTTTTTCCTAGACTATAAAGTCTATTGTTGTGTTTTGGAATTAGGTGGAAGCCAAGGGTGGTCGTAGATCACGATACCGATTACCTGGCAAAGCTTCCAACTGCAGAGGTTGGGCTGTTCACTTCATTGATTTGACTTCACTTTACTTAAGATTCAAGTAAAGAGAGGGGCCGGGCGGGCGGTGAAGGCTCATTTAGTAGACTGCGAGCGAGCAGCAAGCACCTACTCCTATCCTATCAAAATGAAAAGCAGCAAGCTCCGCAACAAAAGCGAAGCGAGCCTCTATCAGAGACTCAATTACATCGAGCCTTGTATAGGTTCTGGAAGAAGCGCACCCCTAAACTACAAGCTTTAAAGCCCCTACTTTATTATATATATAGGATATTTGAAGAAGCCCCTTTATACAAACCTTTCTATAATATAAGGCGTCTCGGAGCATGCTTGAGCGCCCTTTCAGTAAGGTTGTCAAAAGGCGAAACTTGAGTTTCCTTTATGACTAATCAAATCTAATAGGGCTAGGGCGCTAACGAGCAAGAAAAGGTAGCCTATCTATATAGATAGTATAAGGTGCCTTTACTTTATCATCTTGACTTTCTAATAGAATGCCCTTCTTTCTCAAAGTCAAGTTTCTCGCTTCTTGCTTTAGAAAGATTGCAGGGGATCGTCGATCTCTTCCTTCAGCCGGCTCCGCCCTATCTATTCATTTCTTTTTAAAAATGGTAGGGGTCATAGATCTTGAAAGCATATTCATATCCCTTCTCAATAGATCTATCTATGGATAGAAAGATATAGATCTCTATCTGGATCTATCTCCCTATCTAAGGAAGAACCAACACTTAAAGGGCGTAACCGAAGGAAGGTTCTCACCCTGTCCCCGACATTGTTCTCCGACGATGTCCCCTGGGCGGAAGGGGTCACCATTCTCTTTCTTCAATCGTTCCGATCAGGACAAGTGGGTTGGTTCGTTTCGTCCTACTATCTACCTACGCTATTTTCTGTGTTCGTGATCATGTTGGGCGAAAGGTAGTTGTAGAGGAGCGGATGTGAAACGGCGACCCCCCCCCTTTCCATTGAAGTAGGGAGGGCCTCCTTCCCCACCATTCCGGCCTTTTATAGATAGGGATTTGACCAATGCTGAAGTCCGCTTGCTTACCAAGCCACCCACTTGAGAAGCTAGTCGCCAGAAAGAAGGGACTTGGGCTTCGTAGAAGCTCCTCCCCCTGTAGTCGTAGTACTCGGCTCGTTGCTACTTTGATTCAAAAAAAAGGTAATCGACGGTTCCCGACTTTCTCCGGTTTTCGCAATCGTAACCATTTGTCATTCCGATTACTTCATCCATCCACTTTTTCACATTTTTTCAGCGGTACGCTCTCAAAAAAAGTCAAGTCTAAGCGCATATGGCACGAAAAGGAAATCCGATTTCGGTAAGATCTACGACCACCCTCTCCCTCTTTTTTCTTTTAAAAGAATTCCTTCAGGACTAGATCCAGTGGATCTAGTGGCATCTTAGTTAGGACGAGTGGCATCAGAGTGGATTGATTTCGTTTCCACCACTGAAAGAGAAAGAGATAGACTGAGAGGAATCATAGGAAGAAAGTAAGGAATGCCCCTTACAAAGGGATTCTATCCCTTCCTTGAATGAAGAAAGAACTCTTCTTTATATTCAAAATGAGATGAATAGCCGCATCGAATAAAGGAAGTAAGAGGAACGGACCATCTCTTCTCTGGGGAAGTGACTCTTTTCATTAGAGGAATTGCTGTTCGAGACCTTGTCCCTTTCTTTTGATATAATGCGATCTAAGGTGGGCTTAGCGGATTGGCACTCCCCGGCCCAATCCCAAGACTCTTCTTCAAGAGTTCAGTTAAGGGCAAAGCAATCTTGGAGTAGTCTATCCAAAATTTCCGGTAGTAGTTGGCCAAACCAAGGAACGAGCGAAGCTCCGATACGTTGGTTGGCGGCTGCCACTCCTGAATTGCTTGCACTTTTGCCGGATCCATTCTAATCCGACCATGCTCTATGACATGCCCCAAGAACTTCATCTTTGTTTGATCAAAAGAGCATTTCGACGACATACAGTTCGTGTTCCCGCAACCTGGTAAACACCTTTCTCAAATGCACTGATTGCTCTTCCAAACTAGAGCTGTAAATGACAAGTCGAGATAGACCACAACGAAATTCTCCAGAGAGTCTCGGACTACCTGATTCATTAGCGTACAAAAGGTTGCTGGCGCGTTGGTCAAGCCAAACAACATGACAACGAACTCCTCCTCGTGACACAAGTCGTCTTTGATTCATCCCCCTCTGCAATCCTGACTTGCCAGTACCCCGATCGGAGATCCAACTTAGTAAACACTGTTGCCTTGCTAAGCTGATCAAAACAGTCGGCGAATGGGATAGTTGTTCCGAGTGGTCACCTTATTGAGTGCTCGGTAGTCTACGCACATTCGAAGAGAGCCATCTTGCTTCTTCTGAAAAAGAAGAGGTGCGCCATACGGTGACTTAGCTGGCTGAAGCAAGCCCGCAGCAGCTCTTTCAACTGTTTCCTGAGTTCTTCCAACTCAGGTTGGTTGTGACATGCGATAGGGTGCGCGGGCTGGTGGCTTTGTGACCGGCACAAGGTCAATCTGATGATCAACTTCCCTTCGAGGCGGTCACTTATTATGGAGCTCATCAGGCATGACATCCTAAAAATCTGCTAAGACCTGCTTCACGGGCTTCGGTAAGGTCCCCGATGACTCTTCTCCTGTCCTGCCAGTTCAACTAGGTACGTAGTTTCCCTACGTTTCAGCCGCCTGTAGGGCTGAGAGACTCTTCTCCCCAACTCTGGCAGAAAGAAATGGGATCATGCACGGCTTGTTCCCAAGCATCGCAAGAGTGCCAGTACTCGGCATCACACTGGTCTTGGTTTCCCGAAAGAATTCTAACCCAAGAAGAACTTGGAAGTCATCCATCACTACAATAGAAAAGTGGGCCCCTTCAACAAAAGTCAGGCTTTCAAGCCTGAAGCTGATTCAATCTCGTAGCAGCTGTTGGTTTTGATTGTCTTGTAGCTGATGAAGCTTGAATGGAAAGCCTAGAGCTGTGGAGTGGTGTGTGGGACTCATGTAGTAGTAGCTAGACTCCGCGTGCCAGCTTCGCTCCTCCCTCATGTGTAAACCAATAGGGAGTGGTAGACTGAAGCTCATCTAGGTCTCTTGCTTTCATTTTTTGATCCAGTTTGGTAGGGGCTGCATATCTGAATAGGCCCTAAGGGTTCACAGAGTTGCTTAGGAGTCCAGTCCAGTTCCGGTCTACAGCACATCCGCGATTTCGAGCATAACATACGAGAATGCTTGGAGAATCAGATGTAACGTATGGTGGGTGCCAGCCACTTTCACTTGTTAGGAGTAGGGAAACGGAAGTCTTTCTTTGTATAGGTTGGGTTTGCTGTTGATGCTTACCTTCTATTTGGATTGGAGAAAGTATCTTACGCGACCTTTTGCTGGATTGTTGGTCTGCAGTCAGTCTTGCCCTATAGAATGAAGTTGGAGAGGCTCGAATTGGAGACCGAGCCACTCAACTACTATTCTTTACCTCACTCCCCTTGTGACTTAAAGGGCGAAGTCGCCGAAGCAAGTAACAAGGCCAAAGAGTGATCTTTGAACGCATCCGAAAAGAGTCTTGTTTGGGTATAGCAGGACTTGAACCTGCGACCATTAGGTTAAAAGCCCAATGCTCTACCAACTGAGCTATACACCCCCGATGTAGTAGTCAATTGGTGCGGAAAAGAGGGCGGCCCCTCCCTCTGATTCTCATCATAAAGGGCTAAGCTCTGTATGAGGCTCGTACTGCAGAGCAAGCGAATCAAACTACAGGGCGCGCGTTAGCAAGAAAACGAAAACTCCAGTTTCGCGATATGAGAAAGATGCGCTTAAGCACCTAACCTAACCTTTGTTCTGCTTGCTGAAGCCTTACTCAACAACTTGATTATGTTGGTAAGGTTGCTTCTTTCTACTCATTGAAGATTCTATCTACAAAAGAAGGTCAACGGAAGAGACTCAAATGGCTCTCACTGAGACCATCTACGAGAAGGTGAAGTCGTCTTTCTTTCCAGCCTAATACTGCCGGGAAGAGCAGTTATCTATGTAATGAAGGTCTTTGTTGGCCTCGGTCGAGCACTCTCTTTTCTTTGTCCAATTCCGTCTTACCAAAAAAGACTGACTTCTTACCAACCCGCGAAGTGAGACTAGACCAGGTACGAAGAATGAATCTATATCTGTGCACGGAAGTTGCTGGCCGCTCCACTCTTCGAGCGCAATGCAGTGGTGGTTGGTTCCGATTCGACAAGGGTAGAATGCCTGATCGAAGGTCCAGTACAGTAGGTAGCAGGCGTGGGAGGCAAAGTCGTCCCCTCTACTGACCGTTCGAAAGTCTTCGTCAACATGTTACGAGGCTCCAGTCTTCGGCGGGTCACCATTACTTGACTTAGAAAGGCGAACATCTGGGCAAGGGACAGGTAAGCAGCCTGGTGCAAATTGAATTTTTCATGATATACCAATCGGAATGGAGGGTCCTACCTACGTACATGATTGATAGAATCACTACGTATGGGGGCGTTGATGCGGAAAAGGAGTGCAGTTCGATCTTGTAGTGTATTCCTTTGTAGTGAGTAGGGCCTCTTTCTCGTTGATCAGTTCGCCTTCGCTTTATTGAAAGGTCTCCGGCTGTTTTGTCAACGAACGCGTCTCGAGCCGGATTGACTAACCTAAGCCTTAATTAAGGAGGCCTTGCCATAGTTGGGTGCTCTGCTTTAGTGTGATTGACGAAGGCTAGGCTGGGTTTGGTAATATAAAAAGTGAAAAGAGATCGGGGTCGATAGTTGGCAAGGAACTGGATCCTCCCCCCAAAAAGGGCAGCTGTGGTCGAACTCGAATTCTGGAAAAAAGTCGGGGCCCCTTTTATAAAGTCTACCAGATAGAAGATGATAGAGGGCCAACGTTGCGTTGCGCAAGACGGTGCCCCCTCAATCATCGTTCCTTCCTTCGTAGTGAAATCTTCTAATACGCTTCGGCGATGTTACCTAAAAAAAAAGCCTGCTAGGTGATCGAAATCGCTCAGGTCAGTGAGGACTCACTCACTCACCTACTCTTTCTCTATCTAATAGTTTCTTCTATCTATTGAAGTAAAAAAAGGCGAACCGACGCGCAGGGCTATAAGATAGAGCTCTTGTACTACTTGACTGGTAAGAAAGAGCTGGAGTCAGAATTGAAAGACTCTTGTATGTACGGTAACCCTCTCTTCCGCTACTGGTGGACTGTTGCGCAGAAAGGCCGACAGGGGTTTGGAGTCAAGTTGAGCTGAAAGCGAAATTTTCTATTTGATATTGGAGTAGATAAGATTAACACCTTACTCATTGTACTGAAAAAAGCTATTGCTAGTGCTGTTCTGTCTTTCTTCATTCAAGTCAGATAGTTGATCGAGACCGCCCAAAGGTGCTCTACGGGAGCCTGTCACCGGTTGCCTAAGATCTTTTCTTACTGTTGAAGAAAGCCAGGTGTCGTTGATGTCAAACTTCGAGAAGACGCGGGACCAACTGCAAATGAAAGCTCTGCGGAGCTTTTCGGGTCGGTAAGCTGATCGTTGTAAGAACCTATCTCAAACTTGATACGCAGTATCGACCAGAGCACCTAAACTTCGTTTCAGTACCGGAGTCAAAAATCTGATAAAAAGAAAAAGAGAAAGTAGTCCTCCTAATACGACTATTACGGGAGACTACGTTCTCTACGCTAGTTTTACTATATGTTCTCGTAGCACGTTGAACGTAACTAGTAGTTTACGATTGTAACATTGCGTTTAGTACTAGACGTTGTACGTTTACTACGTTAAAGTAATTGGCGAATAGACTAGGCGAAAGGAAACGTACATGGCTTCTCGCCTTACTTATCTGATCGTAGAACATAGTTCGCCTTACCAACAGTACTCGAAAGCAAGCGCTTTCTAAGGACTCCACTTCGCCTTTTCCTTCCCTACTCCCACGCTTGGTCATCCAGAGATGAGCGGAACGAATTTTTCTTGTTGATGGTGTAAGTAGTAAGCTAGGGTATCGGGCGATACACGCCCGGTGTACCAACTTGTAACTAAAAAAATATCCGAGCCCGCAATGATAAGTTCGATTTTGATCTGGAACCTATTCTTTACTTGCAAACCAGTTTATTGCCTTTCTAGTAGCAATGTCTCATCGCTTCAGCTAGCTCCTATAGCTTTAAAGAGTAGTAGTTCCAATTATCTTATCGACTCGATAATGAGAATGATCTAGTCCCAGCCGCCTCTTTCGCAGCGGATCTTCGACGACCATCTTGAGATGAGAAAAGCGTGGATGAAAGGGGTCAGATCGGTCAGTCAGTATGGGATGCAAGATCCGTGAGGCTAAAGCCTATCTTTTGGCTTGTCTTGGCTCGGGAGAGAAGTAATGGGAATAGCGGATGTGGAATTTTTATAAAGAGCGAATTGTTTTCTTTTTGATTTGTAGCTCGCTGATGGTACCGTACCCGCAGCAAGCTAAATGAGATGTTCGCATGCAGATCAAGTCAAGGAAGGTGTCAAAAGGCGGGTTTTCGAGCGAGCAGTTAGCTAAGTGGAAACAGATCCGCCAGGAATAGAAAGAGCGGGTCCTGGCTATGCTCCTCCCCTCATCGTGAATGAAGAAAAAAGAACCAGCTGCTCAGCTAATGACAAATAAGTGCCTCCGTTTACGTTTAGGATCTTCGAGCATATTTCCAATGGGATCATTGCTCTTTTGGTACGTACCGCTTTCTATTGGTGGAGAAGCATGCAAACAAAAGATGTTCGTTTGGGGCTTCGTTTTTTCGTTGTCATAATAAAGTAGGTGAGAGAAATCGAAGCCGTGGGAGTAGATCAGTGAATAGAGGACCGACCAGATTGTGCCTCTTCTTTTTCTTTGTTTCATAACCTTGACCGATGCGATGGAAGGTAGTCCTATACCATAGGCTATGGATTAGACCGACCCATGGGAATTCTTCCTAATAAGGTCACCAATTGCGCAATGCTCTGGGCTTAAGTGAAGGCTGGTCCATCCCTTGGTTTTAGGCTGGTCCTTGTTTGGTCATAAGGATAATCATTCTTATTAGGTCAGGGGCGGCCGGACCGGAGGTTACCCGCGATTGGTAATGGCACAACCGGAAGAAGGGTAGAGGAGACAAGGTTACGCGCTGGGTAGCGCAGCGCATCTGTTTCGAGTACAGAGGCGACGAGGGGTGCTAACCCGGCCACCCAACCCAGCGGGTCGGGGGCGGGCCGGCCATAGGTTCGAATCCTGCCACCTTTCTTGTGGATCATCCTGTGGTTACCGGATGATGGGAATAACAAAGCAGAAATTTTGAAATGAGCACGAAATGTCAATATATGAATTGTTTCATTATTCGTTATTTCCGGGTCTTTTCATTGCATTCACTTACAACAAGAAAGAACCACCAGCGTTTGGTGCAGCACCTGCATTTTGGTGCATTCTTCTTTCTTTCCTTGGTCTTTTGTTCTGTCATATTCCTAATAACTTATCCAATTACAACGTATTAACCGCTAATGCACCTTTCTTTTATCAAATCTCAGGGACATGGTCTAATCATGAGGGTAGTATTTTATTATGGTGTCGGATCCCAAGTTTTTATGGATTCCTTCTTTGTTACCGGGGTCGATCCCAAAGCCATAATGTCTCAAAAGGAGGAGGCCATAGAGAAACTCTTTTTTTTTCCTTTGTCTTGAACTTCGTGAATAACTCCATTCTATCTCTTCCTCGTTACGAACAAAAAAGTGGAGTTATTCACGAACCCCAGTTGTACACTCTCTTCGTTCTACGAACTCTTCTTGATTCTGAACTTTGTTCGCGAAGGAACCGGACTTTTGACGGGCCAGCTCTTTTTTACGCGCCGCTTTACCCTGAAAGGAAAATGAGCTTTGCTCTTCTGGGCGCTAGGCGCTCTCGTGGTTCGCGAGAAGGAAAAAGGATGAGTCCTTTCTTGCATCTGGCACGAGATGATAAAGAGAGAGCTTCGTCTATCGATGAACAGCGGATTGGCGGAGCTCTTGGCATTGCTTTCTTTTTCTTTCCTTTCCTATCAGCGAGTTCCGATCCTTTTGTTCGAAATTTCTTCGTTCGTACCGAACCGCTTGCAGAATCAAATCCTGTTCCACAAGATCCTATATCAGCTATACATCCTCCTTGCATTTATGCCGGAGAAGTCGCCAGTGCTATGGGCTTTGCCTTATGTAGATCCAAAATGATGAATGGGATTGTGGCACTCCACTCGCCGCCAATGCGGAAGGATGCCGCCGAAAAGAGTGGAACGCTCCTTTGCTCTGCTGGAAGCGTCGGATCCCGTATAACAAGCGAGCTCTTTACCCTAAAATTCAAACATGTGGGCGAAAAATGCTATCCTGCTCTATTGTTGCGTAGCAATAGAAGCCTGCTCATGCTGCTTCGGCGGCGCTTTTTCGCCTTCTCTTCGCTCTGGACAAGAGCGCTAGTGGACACGGGGAGGGAGGAGGCGAAGTGTGTCGTTCGTAATGGAAAGAAAGATAGCACTACTTCGCCTCTTTGTTGGACCGCCGGCGCGAACACAGTGGTCTCTGACCAGGACCAGGAACCAATTCGAATTTGGATCTTGACATGTCGGTGGTTTTTAACCGTAGGCATCTTGCCAGGAAGTTGGTGGGCTCATCATGAATTAGGTCGGGGTGGCTGGTGGTTTCGGGATCCCGTAGAAAATGCTTCTTTTATGCCTCGGGTATTAGCCACAGCTCGTATTCATTCCGTAATTTTACCCCTTCTTCATTCTTGGACTTTCTTTCTTAATATTGTTACTTTTCTATGCTGTGTCTTAGGAACCTCTTCAATACGGTCCGGATTGCTAGCTCCCGTTCATAGTTTTGCTACAGATGATACACGAGGAATCTTTTTATGGCGGTTCTTCCTTCTAATGACCGGCATATCTATGATTCTTTTCTCTCAGATGAAGCAGCAGGCATCGGTCCGTAGAACCTATAAAAAAGAGATGGTTGTAGCGCGAAGTACTCAAGTGCACTTACGTCACTTGGCTTGCGCGCAACCTCGCCCCGTTATGTTATGGAAGAATTGAGCTTATTGCTGGGCTGGTTATTCAGAGCCAGAAATTGGCTGCCAGATTTCGTCCCGAAACTAGAAGAAGTTCGGGGATCACTGTGGCGTGACTGAATGTAGAGCAGCCCGCTCTTACAGCGTTTGATCAATAGATTATTTAGAACTTCGGAAGATGGTCAAGGTAGCTTACTTCTGCACTAGATGCGCATGTAGTCGGCCCAGAATGCATCTGTTCTATACTAAAATACTAGTTCTCATGAATTGAGAATTACGTCGCTCTTTGATCTACAGAATAAGGTCTCTGTTTTATGGCAGAGATCTCTCCACACCAAGGAAGCGAATCACAATGGATCGAAGCCCTCCTTTTCCTTCCAATTAGTGAGATTCTATCTCTTACTTGGGAAATTGTGGTCGACCCCGACTACATGGGAATAGGTCCTTCTTCCTCGGAATCGATACTTTTTCAAATTTCCACTGACGAGCTCTTTCCCACCAGCTCGTTCTCCACTAGGCATCTAGGCGAACCCGCCGGGTTAACTCAACGTAAAGAAAGCTCATTAGGTCAAAACTAAGGGAGTGCTTACTAATAGCGAAAGGCTAACATCTCTCCGCGCCGAAGGCTGTATTTAACCTTCCCACCTGCAACTACGAAATAGGCTAGCTGACCTAGCAGTGAAAGACGAGTTCTCTGCTTACAGTCAACGCAACGGTCCAGGTCCTAAAACAACCGCCTTTGCAGCAGAATCTATGTCCGCTGGATGTAAAGCAACCTTACTAAAGATAAGATAGAAAAGTAATTAATGGGTCATTAGGATTATAATAAATATCTGTCCCCCCTCAGCTCACCCTAGCCCCCGGCCTTCTTCTAACGTAAGCTCCAAGGCTTCACAGGAACGCTCCTTTGCTCTGCTGGAAGCGTCGGATCCCGTATAACAAGCGAGCTCTTTACCCTAAAATTCAAACATGTACGGACCGTACTCGAGCTTCGGATCAATGTCCCCAGAAGCAAGGAGTACGCCCGCGTGTTTCAACGAGAACACCGAAAAAACCAAATTCACCCCTTACTAGATCAAAGAAAGTTCCATTGAATGAATTCACTTCTCTCTCCCGAACAAGGTCAATGGTTCGGGGAAAAGCCTATCTCAGTGATGTGAAAAAAGGGTTAAGGACTCCTAGAGTGTGAACCCAGGATCCGAGATGTGGAAACATTTGCCGAATCTACATACGCCGAAGCCTATAAATCAATAAAAAAAAAGGAATATTCTTGCTCCATCCGGAATTTACCACCTACCTTGCGATAAGAGGTTTCCGGAAGCTTGAGACTTGAATGGTAATGACTTGAACACGCGATTCTGGTATTAATATAACTTAAAAAGTGCATCCCGTGAGGTAATCTATACCCGTGCTATAAGGAATATAAAAACGGACTTGTATTTCTCTTTTATAGGATACTGGAAATGAGACTACAGTAAGAGTCCGGGTGTAAGCTCAAGTAGTGGTAGCTCTGTGAATAACTAACTCGATCTTTCATTCCTACCCACTAAGTAAAGGAGTCCCGTCTGAGTAGCTGGATCATCGAAAGACTTCCATTAGTGAATCGTTCTCGCATTTTTTATCGATAGCGCTTCTTTTTGAGGCCGTCTTTGATCTATGCTTGCGATCTCGGGTTGTGAAATTTTCCATTTCTTTTGGCTTGGTAATGGTTTTCTTTTTCTTTAGGGAATGAATGTTGTTCCTTTGTTTCATCGCATAGAAGTTTCGTTTTGCCCAAGTCTGAAGATAGAGATAGATATGAATCATCCGCTGTGGAAGGAGATGCGGCACTTGCCATTTCATCCCTAGACTTCGTCTCGTATAGGACATTAGTTCAGGTCAGCCCCTTGGTATGCTAAGATCAGTATCACGCGTAGGTGAATCATTAAATGCAGAATTTTCCCATTTTTCATTTTAGTTATCGAGTGTAAATCAATGTTATGCCTTTTTCAGTGTTAGAAATATGATTGAAACCTTCACTTTCGAACCCTGTGAGGAGTCAGCTTCCAATTGAGTCGGTGTGTTAAGTATAGACTTTCAAAATACATAAATAGGAAAAACATTCGACGTTTTGTCTCTTTTTTTCCCAATGCTGCCATAAATAGAAAAAAAAAAGAAAGAAGCGGCTAAGCCCCTGCTTGATAAAGGCTTGTATGCGATGATCGAGTTCTTGCCTTGCATTGGTTTTCATTTCATCTGGTCACAGAATTCAAGTTTGTGTTCAGTGAGTGAAAGAGATTCGTCCTCGGAAGAGAAAAACCTCAGATAGTAGTACTACACTTCAACGAAAATAAAGAAAGAAATGAAAAAAAATAGATAATAATAGCTGTTCTGAACTAGACCGACTGCTAGAAAGAAAGCAACCATCACACCTAAACTAACATCCTTAAGCACATTGCCGCTAGCGGGGATTGTTATCTCTGCAAAGGAAGCTCATTCACCAAGGCGGACACCACCGATGCAGAAAGATCGCTTCTGTCAACAAAAGCAACCCTACGAAAGCCAGGCGCATAATATTCCATTTTGAAAAAAAGGATCGTACGAGTCAAAAGGAGTGAACAAGCAGCTATCGCTGGGACGATCGGCTGTGCCTGGCGCTAAGCCGTACCAGGCAGTACAACCAATGCCCAAGCAGACCAAAACCAAGAAAGGCCCATACATGCCCTCATGATAAGTCATTACCTCCACCAAGATTTGAGTGAATTCCTTGGGGACCAACCCACGCAAACCGGCACCGAAACTGCTAAAAGAAGACAACGAGAAGGCTGAAAGAGGTCTGCAATTATAAGACAAGCCAATAGAATGACTGAAAAAAGACTACCTATCAAAGGATGATGATAACCTCAATTCTTGTTGTAAGAACTCAGACTTACCCGGAAGAAAGCGAAAACCTAAACCCCGTTAGACGACTGGAATGGTAATGAATCAAAAAAGAGGCGAGGCTGCTCTATAAAAGAGCTCGTACTTCCTCATTAAGATAATGGCCCCAAGAAGAATATGTCCAACTGCGTAAGAAAGGATAGGATCAAAGGGACCACGATAACCATAAGACGAAGGTTGCGCTAGAATAGTAGATGAAGACGAAGAACCATCTGTCTTGTCTTCAAAGGAAAGATCTTCGAAATCCTTACAGAGAGAGAACATTTGTAGGTGCTCTATTTCTGATAGAAAATCATACTATTCTTGATTTGCTGCCATAGCGTACCGGCTCAACAGTTACAGAGATCAACCTCAAACCCCTCCAACTGTCACTGCAACTCCAACGGGCTGCTAGCAACTGCCACAGAAACTATATCAATGAGAGAAACTAGATAGCTGGCAACTGC
>OY998254.1:5563798-5573798 GCA_963922045.1 Persicaria maculosa | reverse complement strand
AAAAGAATGGATTAAGGTGATAGAGTGTTATCAGAAGACGCTAGGCTTCTTTATTGAAAAGGTGCTCTTTTTTTTGCGTCAGCGGATTTCGTTCATCAAGTTCTTGTTTGATCTGCCGCTGCTAGAACACCACAATATTCGTCCTTGTCCTTTTGAGGTTAATGCTCTCAATGTTGAATCGATCATTCGATATCCTTTTCCTTATCATAGGACGGAATGGAAGAAAAGTAATGAAACCTGCGATGGCTACTGAATAACCTCTTTTTACTTTCCTAATAAGGAAGCCTTTGACCTTTGTATTCGTTCGCCAAATCTTGTTCAGTTCCATCCAAGCTCGGTTTTGTCTGAATCTTCGTGGAAGAAGAAGAAGCGGTTCACCAACCACTACATCTGTGGATCCCACCAAAGAATGAAACCTGGCGGCTGCTCGCTCTTTGATCAGTGATTCGCCGACCACTAGATCGATGAATAATCTCTCCAAAATCTTCTTTTTGATCAGTGATTCACCGACCACTAGATCCAGGGATCCTACCTTATTCTCAAACCTGGTGGCTCGGTTGATTGGCACTCCTGTAGGCTCATCTTGCATACAAATTCTGGCGGTCCCAGGTCCTGCATCCACCAAGAACATTTCTTCCTTTAAGCGTAAAACTTCAGATTGTAAGGCGTTTCCACTACATAAGAAAAAACTTGAATTAGATCTTGGAAATGATCGACTCAAATAGATGCTCATCATAAGATAAGCTTTTTTATCCTCCTCTTCCTGTTCTATTGATCAGAAGCATCCAGCAGCGCCACGCCAGTAGAGAAAGTGAAGCTACTAAGCGAAAGTTAGGGAACTCGGTAGAAGCGATTTGCCGCTCCACCTCTCTAGGCTTCACAATAGCTATATAGAATGAAAAATGACCCCCCTCCACTATAATGAATCCGAAAGGAATCCGAAGGATTACCCTTTTGTTTGAGCAGGGGGCTCCGAGTCCTGTGTTGACAAAGATCAGATAGGTAGGCTCCAGATATGGACCCAAAGCCAAAACGTAGCCTTAGAGAAGGAGACTTTCTTTTGATTTAAACCTGGAGTTACTGAAAAGAAGCAGTTGGTTGTCAAAGATCCATGGCTCACCTTGTCATAAAATCTTCTTATTCAATTCATCCGCGAAGCAAACATGGAATAAGTTCTCTTCCATATCCAAGATTTTAACTTATTTCCTCATTCCCCATATACTTTAAAGAGTCTGCGCTACTCTACTAAATTGATTGTCGATCTGGCTTTCCAATCAAAGAAACTCTATTTGAGCTTCTCTTCCACTCTTTCAAAAACTTCATCCTCTTCCACAGAAAGAGAGAGTTTTTCAAACTCCTCAGTACCATCCCCCATTATGACAGCATTAGTCTCGAATCTTCCTAGCTCTTACTCTAAGAAGTTGATAGCAAGTCAGACCAACCTCTCAAAATGAATACCGTTAACTCATTTTCTAATTCGAAATCCAGCAAAAAAGAAGATGAGAGATTGGAAAAGAAAGGGAAGGTCCACCATGAATATCTTCATTCACTCTGCTTGCTAAGCCCTCTGATGCTAATCTTACGGCCACACCTGCTATGGAGCAACCCACTAACCCACCATCACGATCGGTGGGCTAAAATGTTTTCAAAAGAAAAGGTTGGCGCCTAAATTTGAGCTGAAGTGCTGCGACTCTCTATCCTCTTCTACCTGAGTAGTCTTTTTATTGCTCTCATCTCCTTCTCTTGGACCGCGCCTAAGTATGTACGTGCAGATCTTCATCCCTCTGAACGAAGCCCCTTTATAATATTCTCGGGGTAAGAAAGCAGAACCTCACTTCTTTCTGTTGCTGAAGATCATGACCGCCTTTTCTTCTCATGCCCTTTTACTTTTAGAATATGGAAATTTTTCTTGGGCAAATGTAAGGCAAGGCTATGGTCGAAGAATTGAATGCTCTCATGGCTACTAAGACTTGGACTCTTCTTCCTCCTCCTAAGGCTACCAAATAGGGAGAACATGGCGTGTTAAACAAAAAGCGGCAGTCTTGATAGGTGCAAAGCCCGCTTAGTTGCCAAAGGCCGGAGGCGCTGGCAGCGAATAAAGGCTCCCTCATATATACTTTGTTTAAAGGTATGAGGAGTACGCGCAAGAAGAACTTATACCGAAACGAGATTCTCCCACGGAATGAAGTCAGTGGATTTCAATGGGAGAAGTCGTAGGTTCAGTAGGAATACCAACTCTCAGGCCTGGGTTTGATATTCCTAGGGTTTCTATCTATCTGCATCTCCTATTCATTTTCTTTTTTTGGCGGTATTTACAATACCTCGCTTTTATTCAATTATAAATATATAACCATTTTGATGGAGATTTGTAGCATCATTCAAGTAAATACAGATTGAGATCGTAAAAACATGAGCTTGTAATATAGCTACACCTAATTCCAGACCGGTTAATGCAAGAACTATAAATAAAGGACCAGGATCTCCTATGAAATATAAAAGATCATTCATACATAGCATAGTCCAAGCGGACCCACTTAAAATCTTTACTGAACTATGACCGGCCATCATATTAGCAAATAAACGTATTCCTGAGCTTAATGCGCGAAAACAATGAGGGATTAGCTCAAGGAGTACTAAAAAGGGTGCTAACGGCAGTGGGACTCCTGCGGGTAATGAGAAGCTTAAAAAATGAAGCCCATTTCTTTGAAATCCCACTATAGTAATGCCAATAAAAATGGAAAATGAAAGACCCAAAGTAATGAGAAAATGACTTGTAACTGTAAAGCTATAAGGTATCATACCCTGGAGATTACGAAATAACAAAAAAGTAAAAGTGACCAAGATGCGAGGGGAAAACTTTTGTTTAACATTTCCGGAAAGACCACCTATTTGTTCGTTTACCGGGTTCAGCACGAAATCATAAATAAGCTCTACCAAGGATTGCCAAGCATTTGGTACTGAGTTTCCTCCTCCCTTTTTAGTAACAAAATGAACCAGAAGTAGGACCAAACTGAGAGTTAGTAGCATAAACAAAGATGGATTTGTGAATGAGAAATACAAGTTTCCTATATTCATAGGAATCAATGGGATAATGGAAAATTGCTCAAGTGGGCTGTTGGGCGTAATCGTAAGAAAAACTTTTCATTTCATCCCTGTAGTTCCGCTTCTTGTTCGAAAAGACTTGTAGGAAATCACCGGTTGGTCCAACCAAGAAAGGTTTGGGAATCATTCAGCGCAGCGCACTACAACCCTACTTGAACTTTCTTTTTTTAAGTTCCTCAAAGACCTGCTGAAAGAAAGCACTAGAAATCCCGTTTCTTTCTCAATCCGAGCGGATGGAAGTCAATTCTCCTAGATCTTTGTTAGGATTTGTGAGATTTTTAATAATCCCTAACAAAGATTTTGAATGTATTTCTGTTCCAGACTCATGTAAGAGATCTTGAACAGAAGAGCGAAGACTTTTGCAAGCCTCATAATACCTAACTTCTTTAGTGTTGTAGTGGTAGGGCTCCCCCTCTTTTCCAGCACCCCTTCCCTTTAGAAAGACGGTCCTTGTCTCGGGCGGACCTTGTCGAGAGGTCTGGTCTGGAAATTCTTTTTGTTTCCACGTGCGCCAGGCTTCAGGTTCCTTCGGGGCTGGAGAAGACGAAGATGGCTGTCCGAGATCCAGAGAGGATTCCTGGTCTATTCTACTTTCTTCAGCAGGACCTTCTTCCGCTTCCGCCGAACTTTCCTCTGGAACCTCGAATCTACGGGTCCCCCGGGGCTGGGAGCTTGCCAAATGCTCATAGCCCGATCGTGGGACTCAGGATTGCCCGCCATGCTTTGAAAGTATATTGGAAACACTTTCCACTTCAACGGATGAAGAAGTGGTAGTCAAAAACAAAGAAAGTAAAAGATCGTGAGAAACCGAAAAGAATCAAAATTTCAGCGCGAATGGGTCAGCCCAATATGATCCCCAAGCTTCTATATGTTTTTGCATTTCGACAAAAAGGCGAAAAAAAACGAAAAGGCATAATATAAATATCATGAAACCACAGCCCACTTTGTTCTCTCGCTCCTTGCTCGCGGAGCGGCATGCCGAAAATGAAAAGAAATAGGAAGACTACTTATACTAAACTATTCCCGCACAGGATAAGTAACTAAATCTATACTCGTTTACAGATTCTATTCTTCCAAAGTACGATCTTCTTTTAGCCTACCGGTGACCGGCTTCGCGAGACCATTTCGGTCCACACTGGAGAAGATGACCCCTCTCTCGGGCTAAGCTCTATTGGGCGGAGGTTCCTCGATCAACTAACTTACTTAAAGAAGAAAGAAAGCACTTTTCAAAAATCTTTTACCCATACGAAAGTACACTGAACACCACAAAAATATCTACAAAGAAAAGAAAAAGCAAGTTGATCATTCGACGTCGGAGGGACTGACTCGTAGCTAGGATCCCATCTCTCTTCTCTTATTTCATTCATAGTAATTGCTCCTAGTCCTACTGCTTTCCCCATTCAGTTCTTCTTTTTTTTTTATTTCTGGGATTCGTTTTCCATGGAATCCGTAGTTGCCGGGATTCAATCCATCAGGGTATCTACGGGGCCCCACCTCGACTCAAGACTACAGGAATAGAGATGAAAGGATTTTTTAATGGAAAGAGGCCTTTCCGGGGAGCTTCTTTTATCTTGTAATCTGGGTCTTTCGTCTAACAAGATTATGGGATTCCGTTTTATTCCAAGGAATCAAATTCCTTAAACTTAAATAAGTGGGGTACCCCTCTTCAGAAACTTATTTGATAGCCGGCTGCCCAAAGAACTCCAATTGAAGATCGAAACTCGCAATATAGGACATTTATCTGGAAAGAAGTAAGGTGGAACCTCGTCAATCGGATATTTTTGATTTGTGTGTGATAACATCCATAGAAGTCGAAGATAAAAGAAAAAATGCACATAGTTGAGAGAAGAGATTGGAGATAGTTTGCGGGCACGGTGGGAGGGAGTTTCTCTAGGATGAGCCTTTTTCTGACTATATTATGTGCGAATTAGGCCAGTCTTTCAGTCCTTGACTTGAAGTCCTCTAACGACTCTACCAACATGGAAATTCGCTCATAAGAGGTGGCTAGGGAAATCCCTTCTTGCGACAAAACAGTTTTCTAGCTCGTCTTCCAAGAATCAGATTCTTTTTGTCCTGAGATTATGAGCCGCCAACAGAACCAAAGGGAATTCACATGATATTTCCTCATAGACCAGAGATTTCTTTTACCAAAAAATGTGCGAATATAACCAACTCGCGCGACAACATTCTTCGTCTATCTTCTCGTTCCCTCTCTATCCTATTTGTTAGCTTCTTTAAGATGAAATTCCTCTGAATGAAAGATCCTTTTCATCTTAAAGAAGTACGTCATGAGTTACTTGACGAGTCCAACAGAACTGGAAGAACTTTCGGCTTGAGTCACTTATGGTAAAGAGAGCCACGCCCCAAGAGATATGGATTCGCCCTTACAGCTATTTCATGAGGAAATCACCTGAAAGAGAAAGATGCCCTCCCTGATAAAGTTCCCAGATGCCACGTACATCCCCTTTTTGTGTGAAGCTGCTTTGCCGAAGAGAGAGCGAGAGAGAGGGGGGCGGAGCGTGTCAACATCTAGAGGCTTCCGAGTACTATAGTCAGCCCGTCTTTGGTGAAAGAAAGAGTGGTTCGGTCAGAAGCATAACGCACGCACTTCAATCCAAAGAAGCAAGACGAAGATATTTCTCTTTCTATACGCAATTTTGGCTAAATACATATAGATATAGAGAAGCGCAAAGGACATACAATAATGACTATTGGGATAAGAAGATATATCCTCTATCAATGAATTTGAAATAAGCTAATAAGCTCTTTCTCGATTCGCCGCATTTATATCTCTGACTATCATAAAAAAAGACTCGCTTTCCATTTAGGGTGTGTCGGAATCGGAAACTGAGAGCGTGAACGCTCACAAGCTCCTAGAATATTTTCTTTCTTCTACCAATGATCAGTAGATTGAACACTAACTTAATATCGATGAAAGCAACTACAGCAAAAAGCCTTCTTTCTTTTTATCTTCTTTCTGCTCTGTATTGCTTAAGTAAAGAAAAGACCAATAAAAACCTTATGGGAAAGAGAGCTCGAAAAGAAGCATCTTTCTTATATACGAAAGCACCCCGCCATTCCTAGGTTAACCATGAAAATCGCGCAAGCAAATACTTGATCCAAAATGAACCCGTCTAAGAAAGGTAAGCAAGCTACCACTCCATTCTCAGGTTTAGGAGTCTCGTACTCACGGTCTCTATCAACCGAAACTAAGACCCGTTCCACTATGGATTTGCCGTAATTGGCCCATATACGACGTGCCCGGTAATTGTACTTCAACCGGCGTGGATTCCTCTGTCTCATAGGTGTCAAGAGTACAATCCGAGCTAGTGCCGGAGAAAACATCTAAAGAGCTAGCCCACCTGGACTCGAGCCTTCACTTCAAGCACCCCCCCGTACTTCTGCTCATCCCAGAGAATCTATTTGATCAATAACCGGTATTTCTCTTTCCCAAGCTCGATCAATATCCACTTTCTGAGAGAAAGAATCTACTTTCTGAGCTCAACGGTCTTACACTTCCTAGCACGAGAGAAGGGGTCTCAGAGGCCAATCAAACACGTTTTAAAGCATAATTCAGGGGGAAGACGAGTCGGATCCCATAGACAGGCTTTTTAAGTGGATAGATAAAGTACTATCATAGAATCGACATTTGTTGCGGTGGTATTTATTGAATTGAATTCAACTCAAGTGGGCAAGGGAGGGTTGGTAAACGTAGAGAGATAGTCGCTTTAGCCACTTTATCTTCTCTCCTGATTGTTGTCTAAGTCTAGATCCTAGCTAGCGCATACTTGCATCTGTTATGACTATTACAGAAAGGGTTTGATAAACACCACCCCCTGCTTAGTGATTGGGCACCCGCTTCCTTTACGGCGTAGAAGAATCGGCTTCCTTTATAGGGAGAACCAAGCTGAGCAAGCGGCTGAGAAGAGGTGAAGCCTCCATTTCAATGCTCGAGGAAGAAGTCCTATAGTTTACCACTTTTAAAATGGATATATAGTAGAGCTAGTCTAGCACGAATTCAGCTTACGAGCCCAAGTAAACGAAAGTGTATGCGCACTAGCGGGTGCGGAAAGCAATAAATTTTCATTATAGCCATATCCCTTATGAAGGGTTTTAGGAGAGCCATAGGGGCAATCCCCCTCGTACCAAAGACAGGTAATGGCAATGAAACTCGGGCTTGCTATTGCTTATAAACTTCCTATGAATGTGCTGAGGAAGAAGAAGTCGCGATATGCCGCAAATCGTCTGTTTGATTCTACGATACAGAATCGTCTGCTGTCAAAAGCTATTTGGGATCCATTCTATTACTCTTTTATATGTCATTTCGAAGCAGTAAGCGCATCTATCTCTTTTCGGCTCCTGGCTTTAGTAGTAATGCTAATTCCTTTCCTAATTCCAATGCCTTACTTCCTGATCGAAAAGAAGGATTTGATGCTAAGACCGGATTCGATGCATCTAGGGTTTTAGAGAGGCTTTGTGCCTTGCGTAGGTGCTATCTTGACTGAGGTTTTTCCTACCTAGCCTAGCTCAATAAGGGGGAGAATGCCCTTACTTGGAATCTCAAGCATTCTTCTTCACCTGCACACTTGCATCAACATCAAAGAGCTTATTCGATACCATCCTCATTCCCTTTCGCTTACGCTTTCACCTCTCCTTCATTTGCAGCCTCTTCTCAAGCAGCTTCTTCTACTGCTTCAGGACGTGTAGCTATTTTGGTTTGTTTCTTTCTTTAAGAGAATACCTCTTATGGCTGTTAGCTACGTTACTTCGTCGTTCCAGGTCCCCCTTAAGGGAGTTTTTAAGCGAGTGAGTGCCCGAGGGTTCAGGAAGTTCCCGGATAATCGTTCCCTAAGGGGCGTAGCGCTAAGCCGGTTGATGAGCTAGAAGAAGAAAGACCCGGACTTAGACTTAGATCAATAGATCAATTCCCAAACCCCTCAATCGACTTCCCAAGAGCGATAACAACCCGAATCTAATGGGGTTTACATTCCTTTTGGTATGATAAGCAGCAGATGGAAAACAAGGAAAAAGCCCCGAATAACGGGCATTCAGCAAAGACAACAGCAACTGCTAGCAGGGATATTCCCCTTACCCAAACCCAACGAAAGATGGGGCTCCTCAAACGCGCTTATAAGAGAAGAGATTTGCCTTACGATGGAAGGTACGGTACGTAGATAGACCGATGGACATTCATTGGCTTGACCGTAGCGACACGGATTCCCACTTATGCCACCCTAACATCCAGAGGAAGAAAAAAGGATAAGGGTATGAAAACGACTTTCTCCTATAACAAAGGACATTTAGTAGCGAAAAGCATTGACACTTCTGCCTTCTAGGCTAGAACCCTCAAAGCCGGAAGAAAGGACAACCTAGCTCAACTGATTGATGGGTACCGTAGCCCCGCGTGTGCGGTAATGGGCAAGGCAGCCTAAAGAAGAAGATGCTGATAGCGAGTGATTCACTCCTATAAGTCCGTCATACTTACTTTTCGTGGAAGATGGGGTAGCAGGTCTTTTCTTGTTCTTAGGGGGCGGAGGGTTTTCCTAAGAAGATGGAAGTGCTGGCAATCATAAGGGGATTGTTGCCTGTTCCCCGTTTAGGGGTGGGGAAAACCTTGGTCTAAGAATGAAAGTCAGAGCGAGTTTTTAGTCTTTTAAGAGTCCAATGTAGAGGAATGGCAGCAAGAACAATGGGGCTAGCGTGTCAAAACAACTCCTTCTTGATTTACTTTCTTCTGCGGAAGTAGTAACTAGCAAGGAAGTAAGACCCAATAAAAAGAAGAAGGACAGAGCTTGAATTTCACCACTATGAGATAAGAGGGGTAGAAAGAGAAAGCGAAAAAAATATCCTCGTGAAGAGGGAACGTAACGATAGGACTTCTTCTTCATAACACAGGAAACGGACTCTTCTTGGGACTTGTACTTCCTTTGTTTAGTTAGTCAGAATAGGCCGGGTCTCCCAGTGTAGGACTGCTCCCATTCATTTGGAAAGTTAGAGCATCTCCTGTGGTAGTTGAGACTCCACCCCTCTCTCTAAAAGGGCAAAGGGGAAGTCAACCAAATCGGGAGCGAAAGGCGGCTCTCTTTAAGTAATCAATGGCGCACGAGCGATTAAGCGGGCATCTCCTGATTCGATGATCTATTGAACTACGGCCGCTCCTACTTTCTTCTTAGTGGTTTGTCCCCTTTTTAAGAAGTCAGAAGGGCTCTTTGTCGCTACAGGAAAGCCAGTGCATGAAAATCGATTCCCCTCGTCCTACGACCTTCCCGCCTAAGGGGGGTGGATTGAGGCCTTTAGTTCGTGTTCCCTGGCCAAAATGGGGCAATCACACAAGGAAATCAAATCTAGCTCCACCCGGGCTTCCACGAAAGAACCATAAAGTAAAAAAGGAACTAGCTCCAACTGCTACTATTCGCGGAACATCTACTTTAGAACCCCCGCAGGACGAAGCACAGATCAGTAGATATTCGAGTCTAACTGCTTTCACTAATGGAACCCGGTCAAATTGGTATCAAGTCATTTTCCTTCGTCAACGTCAATTGAAATGTGAGAGTTGGGCGCTTTCCCTTCTTTTTTGGCATAGACCGGGGATTACTTTATATGATATGGTCTTTTTCCTTGAGCCAGGACCTCTAGTTCGAGTGAGAATTCCCAGCCATTCATAAATTTCTTTCCTCAAAGAGAAAATAAAAAGTATCCCCCGATCCCGATAGGAAAGAGGGCAGCTAGGTAAAAGGGGTTAGGGCTAAAGGCTAATAAGCTAATGTGCCAACGAGCTTGCAGTTTTAGTTGTAGTCTTTAGGCGATCTCGAACATCCTATAGTTTTTTGCTTTGCTACCTTGCTAATGCTAAGAAGTTCTATTTTTACTATCCGGGAGGTTGGATAACCGATGCCCC
>OY998254.1:5548798-5558798 GCA_963922045.1 Persicaria maculosa | reverse complement strand
AACGAAAACTATCTCGACCGGATCAGAGTAAACAACAATGTCGAATCAGGCCGCCCCTTGCCTTGAAAGAATTCACACGCGGCCACCAGCTTTCCCAAAATAAGGGGAGATTTGCTGCTTACTGCTCACGAAAACATCCGACCTATACTATAGTCAAGTCGTCCGCGTATCTTTCTTATTTCCTTTCCTTCTATTCATTCCATTTTTGGCTTTGACCAATTCAAGGTGAAACTGGAGGTTGATGGTGTTGGCTAAAAAGGGGGAGAGAGGCTCAGCCAAGTGCCCAACCTTAGGAAGTACACTAATCTAGAGAAGCGATGTGGGTCGGGCTGTTCGGAGACTCACAGCGAAACGTTCTCAGTTCAGTTCCCGCTTTCCTTTATTCCGCGTGGTTCGTCGTGTCCAACACGAAGATTCCAATAGGTGTGTGTGGGATTGAATCATTATTTTAGGGATGGGAATGACCAGCCTAGCCTCGCTAAGCGCGAAATAGCGTATTTAGAATAGAAGTTCTTCTGCATCGTTGTGACCCCGAGACAGGACGTTCTAGTGAATTATATAGCGCTCGTAAGATACCCTTTTTTCATCCAATCAATGCGCAGAAGCGTGAAAAGAATTTCATTGCCTTTCAGGGCCTGTGACTTTATAAACTAAGAAAAAGGAATCATTGTGAGGAAATCCAGTGTCTGGAAGAGTCACTCCCTCTCCCATGTCTTATGGTTTTCAAGTGAAGATTGACGGTTCCTAGTCAGATTCTTATTTAGAGAAGGAGGAACTGAACTTCGATTGTGATGGCGACTGCCTAAGAAGGATAAAAAAGAAAGGAACTAATTGTAATCATAAAGAGCACCTTCCCCCGCTCCAGGGGCCCAGCTCCTAATTACCAAATACTATTCTACGACCGGACAATATCATCATAGGTAAAGAAGAAGAATTCCTACTCGCAGGCTAACTAATAGAACTATCAAAAAAATGACCTTACTTCCCTTAAGGGGAGAAAGCAGGTTTTGTTGGGCAAAGAGGTTTCATTTGAATATGCTTAATAACACATGTGATTGGAGAAGTCAAGCACCTGCTTTTTTGTTATTCCGGAGGTGAGAAGAAAGCTATTTCCCAACCTGGTTCTATCTCTCAGGCGTAAACTTCTTTCGTAAAGCACTGTTCAAGCTAGTTCGAGGAGGCTCGATGTAATTGAGAGTTTCGGAATCAGAAGAATTCGAGGCAGTGGCACAAGAACCAAAACCATAACCCAGAACCTAAGGGTGTTGGCTTCTTTCAAGTCGAAGGCGAAGGGCGCTCGGGCTGGGTTCATCAAGTACGTAGATATCAAGAGAACTAGAGCGTGGCTTGTTTGGAAAACCAGGCTTCCTTGGAACGGAACTCAAAAGGGAGCTAATAGCGGAAGAGAAGACACATTCATGAAAAGCGAGAAGCCGTGAGAGAATGACCAAGTATTCATAGATCAAGGAAGTGGGGATCAAAAGAGAATGAAATGGCTAAAGCCCATTCCAGGAATCAGAACTGGAACAAGAAACCAAACCCGATCCCCATGTTTACTCAATCACTCGGTTTCTTTTTTTTTACTTAGGCACTTACGAAAGCCCTCGCTGGCAGACCAATCAGAACAAAGGTGCCGTCCTAAAGTAAAGGGAATTTAGGGCTATCAGTTCCTAAAATATTCTACTACTTGGCTGGCTCAAAGCCGACATTTTGATCCTTAGACTCTTGCTTACGAGAAGCATCCCTCATCTCGTTCTATCATATCTCCTGGCGGAAGATCCCATCCCAGAAAGCCATGCAAGAGGACCCGCGGCTAACCGCTCCTCGGTTTCCAAGATAGTTAAGAGAGGAAGCGAAGCCAGCTTTTAATAAAATCATAAGAGTATAAAGAAAGAACCTAAAGCAAGTGAGTGAGTCCTTTCCCTTTTCAAGATAGTCTTCATCCTTGAAGCTGTAGGCATGCAAGCCAGTCAGCTAGACTATAGGGTTAGGTTCCTTGGTCTAGCCGTAGTCCTGTTGGTTGCAAGTTCGAAAGCCAGTTTATGAGTCTTTTTTAGGTTCCCGCCACGCCACAAAATAGAAAAAAGTAAGTCTCTGAGGTATTCTTCAATCCTGTCTGATAATGCCAGCGGAAGTTCAGTTCACGTTTCAAGCGAAAAAAGGAAAGGAGTGGAATACGATTAACGAGTATAGAGCATAGAAAGCGGAATGAAATGAAGTTTCAATGGAAAGGGGAATCGCCGTTTCACAGCCGCTCCTCCACAACTATATAAAAAAAGAATATATGCACCGCTGCGGATTTGTAGAGGGCGGGTACCACGCTCAATAGAAACATACTTTTCTATTTCGGAAATATAAAAAGAATACACTTTAGGCCCTTCTGAAAGCCATGACGCAGGGTCACCACTCGGTTAGATAAATGGGTATTTAGATAATGCATCGGTGCGGTTGGGCATAGTCAAAATTGCCTAGAAACTTGGGCAGGACCATACCATTCTACACCGAAACGACCGTCAGAGGAGATGAAACTAAAGAAAAAGTCTCAGGAGATGAGATAGTTTGCGCATGCCGCTACCAAATCTGGGTCTTCTGACCCGTCAAAAAGTCGAACCACCCAGAGAGGACCTGTACGAGCTTCCGAATAATGAAAGAGGGCTCCTCGATTCGGTCATGTAAAAGAATCGGAAAGCAACAAAATCTATATGAATGGATTAGCTTCCCCGGCGGATGGAAATGGGGTTTGGTACAACCAACACAAAGCGAAAGACTAAATTGCGTATACAAAGACGACAGACTTTCCTTTCATGCCTAAAGGCTCGTAAGAGGCGCAACAAACAGAGAACTCTGAAAAAGTTATCATTCCAGTTCTTCAAGAAAGCTGACACTTCTAGTTGACAAAGAGCAGCCGAGCGAGCTACTCGAGCTACACTTTCGAACTCTTCGAAGATATATTCTCTTGATCCTACATTTAGTTAGGATGCCCCTAACCCTTAGCCGGACAGGCTTCTAGCTCTAGCATGAATTCCAAATCGAAATCTTGGAATTGACTTTTTTCGCTTTCGGGATTTCATTCTGTTCAAGCTCGGGAGAGAGAAGGCAAAGAAAGTCAGTCCAGATGAAGGTCAGATTCACTTTCTTCCGTCCCCGGTTCCGGTCCAAGGGTTTGGAACCCTGGTGAATATCTATTTTGCATTCCAAGCTAGCTTGCCAGTCATGAGATGGGATCGATCCTTTCCCGCTATCAATTTGAAGCTTCCTTTCCTGCTGTGATCTTCCTATAAAGAGGTCAGTTCGTTATCGCTCAGATATTCCCAGTGGGACTTCCTTTAAATAAACTGTCCTGCCTTTCTGATTGATTGTACTATATTCAATTTACAGAGAGGCTATGGCTAGCTCCTATAACCGCACTTTAGGATCTAAGTCTGACGGACTGATAAGTTTTGTGAGTGGGCACTTAGTCTAGTCTTCCAAGAGATCTTCTTCCCTTTATCCTCCTTTATTCAAAATGTTTAAACTTACCCATGATTCATAGTTTTTCTGGCAAGGCCCTCTTTTGCCGGGCGCGCGCTACTCTCTCTTTGCGGATTCTGCTCCATGAGATAGGTCCTTTCGAATCCTACTCGGAAAATGAACAGGGTTCCAAGGAATCAAGCTGCACCCAGAGAAAATATTATAAACTACGATCGAAGTGGTGCAAACAAAGCAGCAGCAGAGCAGCGCGCTAAGACTAAGATAGGGGTCCAGAGTGGTCGATCCAATCATTTCCACCTATGTCCAGTAGTGGGACCACCCCGGTTTTCCTCTATTCAACGAAGATAGGTTTACACTACCAAAAGAAAGGGTCAAATTCAACACAAAAAACGACTTTCTTCTTAGGCGAAAAAAAAAGTCTTATTTAGGGCTATGGGCGCACCCCACTCGCTAAATCTTTTTGCTATCGCTAACTCTGCTTTATTGCATTGCTGCTAGCATTGCTCTGTTCTTCTTTCTAGCTATTGCCTACTTGACTTCACATTCTTTTGCCTATTGGCCAAGGCCAGGCGTGCCCCTCATAGCTTACTTCTAGCATACCGTTGAAAGGAGGAAGGTCAATCCGTGGAGTCGTTTATCTACGTTTGAGCGAGTTGGTTGGACCGATCGAATCCCACTTGTTGTAACGTATGTCGATATGGAGCTTGCTAATTGAAACCGGAATACTTTATGTCTTCAGGCCGGTCTTCAAGGCGATGCTGCTAAGCTTCCTTCAGACAGAGAATCGGGTCCAATCTCGGCAAAGGGGATAGGCGGCATTCCCATCAATCTAAATATCTGCTCCTAGTGCCGAAGGGGGCGAATCACCGGAACGATCGAGGAAAGAAAAATGGTTGCTAAAAGTGGTTATGATAAAGAGGAACCCGCGTCGAAAGGCAGGCAAGCAGCTAACTAGCTACCTCGAAACCGTTCATTCATTCCTGGCCAAAGGAAAAGGGGAATTCCTTAAAGGCAGCAGGAGATCAAAAAAAAGATCATTTCGATATTTTGACGAAACGAACACAACACCAGGTTATACGGGAATCTAACTAGTCTAGTATATTGAAGATAGGGGCTTCCCTATTAAGGAGGATCCATTTCGGATGCTTTAGACATAACAGGCAGACCCCGTAGGATAAGTAAGGGAATCAGCAATCGTTCTTGTTGGTCTGTCTGCTTTCGGCTTTGCAATTCAATAAAGAAAAGAAAGAAGGAGAATCTTGTTGAGAGTGACTACCAAATGGGAAAGAGAAAGGTGACTTCCTGAACTAACTCACTGTCGAGCTACAGAACAAGGAAGTTATAGAGAGGCGCTAAGAGCATAAACCCTCCTTATCTAACCCAGGGCGAGCTTCGTCAGTCTTAATGTATTCCCTTTCTCAAGGCAGCACCGCGGCAATTCAATGAGCGATACTTGCACTCAATAGTAGAACAATGAAAGCAGCAGTGGCACTCCCCATACTTAGAGGGTCCGGGCCTGGTCCTCCCTTTGATCTTGTTGCTCGAGGAAATGCAATCACTTTATATTCTATTAGTATTAGGAAGGGAGATTTCTATTCAAAAAAATGAAAAAAAAGCCCTAACGACTCTACTTACAACAACTTTTTAGCACGAAAAGAACCCGGCTCAACGGGAGAGAACTCCATATCTTGCTCCTCCTGGGAAAAGAGGTTACGTGTCCTTTGGACCCTTCGATCAACTCAACAAGACAAATGGGAGTATTTCCTTAAAAAATGCGGATTGACTTTCTTGCGATCTTTCTTTTCACTCAGTAACCATCTATATCACAAAGGACAGCTCAAGTAGATTGTCTTTCTCCCTTTGATCTTGTACTCTTTTTGACTTCGATTTTTCGTTAAAGAATCTTTGGTATTTAAAGGAACGGAAGTCTCCCCTTAGAAGCGGAGGGGGTGTTCTCCAGTTCTTGGTCATAACCGGCTTTACCCGCATCAAACTGGCCAGATTGTATTCTTTCGGCTAACTTTAGATAATACCGGGTGATCATAATCCCGTGTAAACTCGGCTCATAAATGTGCAATTCATCAAAGTTCTTCCAGGGGGCCCGATGCCACTATGACTTGAAGTAATGAATGAGCGTGGTGTGGGGTATATTACATAAAAGAAAAGGAATTCTTCTTTCGCCGCAGCCGCACCTCCGTACTCTGATTTGAGAGCTCGAAGGGGAATAGATGTTCAAAAAAATGGATTAGTGTACCGCAGTGGAGATATTGATTTGGTAAACTGATTTACCGGACCCCAAGCAAGCGTCCCTTTTTCGCAAATAGACAATTATAGGAGGAAAAAGAGTGCATTAGCCTATATTACATTACCGACATGGAGGGTTCAGCCCTTCAACCCGATCCAATATCCTCTCTTTCCCCTTGTGCCTGTCAGCGGATCACAAAAGGGTCACGTATATAACGTATAACGTGGAGGGTTCTTTTCTTTGACCGGTTAGATTTTACCTCGTTTTTCACAAGCAGCAAGATGGGCCCTTTCATTCCCTTCCCCGGACTTCTCAAGCAAGATAGAATCCACATAAACAGTGAGACTAGAGCTTGACCTGCCCGATATCCATGAATCCTCTCTTTTCTTTCAAGATGAACGGCCTATTCCGCGAGATCAAAAACTTCGCCATTGCTGCTAGCTACAGCCACGGCAAATCGGTAGGATCCACTAAGTTGCCTTTACTTTGTTTAGCATCTAGCTATTTGCTAGTAGAATAGAGACTCATTCATTGAATACCATTCATTAAAACCCGTCTTCTCTGCTCCATATGAAGAAAATGATCGAATTCTCACGTAAATTTTTAGAGCCTTCGGAGACAGCTTTCTTCTTAGTGATTTGTTCACATGAACATAGCAAATAGATTCAAAAAAAAGCACGTAAGAAGGACTGGGCTAATCAGGAAGCTTGCCTGTGAGCATTTGATATGGAGACATCTTCTTTTGATTAGCACTAGTGGGCAGTCTGTTGATAACATAGAAAGCAGTGTGGAAGGCCTAACTCCAACATTCTGATGGAAGACAAAGTTGAAAGAACAAAAACAGTCCAAGCTCACTTATGTGTCTATCTTTTTTCTCAACTACAGCATTTTGCGCTTATGTACGAGGGACAGAGAACTCTTGCTTTATCCCATGAGCCAAACAGAATTATCGAAATGGTTGAGAATCACCTCCATTGTCACACCGAAGAGACTTTATTCTTTGATTGTAGTGCTTCACTGAAAAAGAATGGAATGACTGAAAGACTTTCAAAGCATCCATCCTCTTTTTGCTTCAAGAAAGATATCAAATTGAATCAAATCAAAGGGTGAGTACCAATCGAATTGTGTTCAAAGGACGGGTTATGGGTGGAGAATCTTGGGTGGCGGTGGCCTTTCTCTTCAAGAGTAGGAGATCCTCGGGGCGGATGTGGTTCCGGTCTTTCGTTGAGAAAGTCGTAGGCATCATCTACAGAGTGTGAAGAAAAAGTGAAGATTTTCAAAGAAGTATAAGTGAGGCTGCTTACTTGACTCGCTCTGCGCAAGGGTCCAGGCTCGGAGAACTCAAGGGAGAAGTTTTTACTTAGAAGTACCCCCTAAAAAATCCATATTTAAAAACTTGCATGCGGCCTTCATTTCGAAACCAAGGGCTGTGTCTACGTCTAAGTGCCGAATCATAAGTGCAATCCGAAGCGAAAATGAAAAAGTAAAGGAAATGCTTTTGTGTCCATCCAAGGGAAAGCGCTGCGTGCTATTGATTGAATGCAGTGTGGTTGACATCGTAGAAGGCATACGCTTAATCACTAAGCTAAGGACCAGTCGACCTGTGCTCCCTCTCCGTCCTTTTGTATGTGAAAGTATGTACCCACCCCCCTGTGACAATGATACTGGTGAAATCCCTACCCACCTAATAGCTACAAAAAAGTAAGCCCTCTTAGGCGAGCTAGTAGTAGTGAGTTTGCTCCAGAAACTGGAAAGGAGGTTGACTCAAAATAGGACTAGTAAGAGGAAAAAGGGGGATCGACCGAAAGAACTTCAACTTAGCAACAACCTAGGTTTCGACCCCTCCTCTACTCAAAGGTTGCCCGACGGAACAATGGAATAGTGCAGCTAGGCGACTAGGTAGTGAATCTTACCCGTGGTTAGTATTAGTAGCGGCTAACCCTGTAGTTAGCTCTTCCCTTTCACCCGGGCGGGCCTATGTAGTCTTTCTTTCTCTTTGGCTGTTAGGGAGTTTAGCTCGACTAAGCCAAAACCAATAGTTGTTAGCGAAGAAAGAGGCACGAAATTCGGTTCGGAGTTAGGCTACGTAAGTATGACCGCTTTACCTATAGTTGAGACCCAGTCAGGAGATTTTTAAGCTTATATTACTACTAATGTCATTGACAGATCGTGTAACTTTACAGGTGCAGCCACGACGGCTTGTTCCTCAACCGCAGTCGTTTTTTTTCTTCTTCCTTTTCTTTTTATATAGTCTTTTTGACTCCATTCCTTACTTAAGGAAGGAATTGCGGGCTGTTAGAAAGGGTTGTTAAGCAGCTAATCTTCTATTAGGTTCCCCATGTATAATATAAGAAAAATAGCTTAGTGACTTTCCTCAGACCGATAGAGAGACCTAACAATAACAACCTAGCTAACCTAACAACCGAAGTAAAGATCGGGGGAGTTTTCTATCGTGGTATACATACCGGTACGCAGTTTCTGTAATCAATATACGACAATTGTTGGTCCACCCTGCCTTGAAGAGGTTGAAAGAAAAGAAGCGCTCTAGCTCTCACTTGAAGTACAGGTTTTGAAAAAACTCGGACAACGGGATCAAAGATGTTCTTATTTTGCCAAGTCCATAAGTACCATAAGGAATATAAAAATAGGATTGACCACACCTGATTTAATGCAACTGTGACTTTTCATTTTCCCGAAGGGGGGGATTGTTGCCAAAGTCTAGGTCTGAAGTTCCCCGGTAAGAGACCTGACAGCGTGAGGAATGATTCTGACAGCAGCAAATGGCTGAAAACTGGCTATTAACAAGGTTTGAGGCAAAAAGGCTTATCCATTCCAGAAAGAGTAGTGGCACAAACTCAACAGCGATGACAAGTCCAGTCAGAATGAGAAGAAGAAGGCAGTCGACCATTAGTCAAGAGGGACCGAAGTCATTCTTTTTTTTGAATCTCAACTCCCCAGGTGCCGCCTCATCTGCCGTCCGAGAAAGAAGGACAACACGACGAAGGTGGCCTACCCCGCTTTTGCTTTTGACCGACCAGCCCTCCTTGCCAAAACCCAAAGAATCGAGGTCCTCAGTCGAGTTAGCATCAACTACGAGAGTTTCCATTTCCTAGTTGAAGAAGACCAAGGCCAGTGCCCTAAAATCCCTACAGAGGTTTTGACATCCCTCGGCAACTTTTCAGCCGGCTAACCGTCTTCTTCAGCCGCTCGCCTCGCTAGAAGAATACATTGTGCATCTTAATTCCGAAGGGCGCTTGTTCAATACCGAGAAGGACATGGGCTCCCCCTTCTTATGGCTAGACTCTAAGCCCGATGCAGGATGAGATAGACTTGTCTCTCTATCTTCTTCCGACAAGAAGGGCCTGAGCGAACCGTACCGAGCAGCCTACCGATCCTGTTTTCTTTCTAGGCTTTGTCCTATCTTTTCTCGTAAAACCTGGCTATTGCCATATTCCTCCTCCTTCGCTTCGGGTAGTAGAATATGAAGTTCTATTAATTCCTCTGACTACAAAAATTCCATAAACCCCATCTTTTTTGATGCTGTGTCAAGAGAGTCGTTTCCGCAAGATATTCCATAGGTGGATTTAAGCGGAAGATCCGCAATATGGCTTTAGCCGAAAGACGAAGGGAGTTGAGCCACGGGCACTGCAGCAGCTCTCTCTCCTAACAGCTAGTAGGCCAAGACGGAAGGGGGTATAGGCAGTTGACTTAGCTCCCCTTGATAGAAGTAGGCAACCTCAAGTCAAGCAAGCCCTAGTTTGGCTAGTAGAATAAACGTCAAGTCAAGCCGTAGTGCGCTAGCTAACAAAAAAAAAAGAAGAGAAGGGCGGAGCGCAGTGGAATTTATGGAAGAATCCGATGACTCCCTACGTATGAGTCCCTCCCGATATCGAGTCAACCCCGTTCACTCCGACAATCAAGGTGTCAAGTCTGAAAGCGGCAAGAAAGAAGAGGGAAAGGATTGAAAACCTCGATCTATCTATATGAGAGATTTAAAAGAGGTTTCTTAAAACACCTGGCGGGACCTTTCGCCTTGACCGGATCACATAGCGTTAGTGTAGTGGTAAACTCTAACGGCGTACCTTCCTTTCCACAACCTATCTTAGCAACTTCTTTCCACTTCCGCGGAGTCTAAAGCGAACTGAAACATCTGAGTAATGTAATAGAACTACTACCATATTTCTTAAGTCTCCTTAGCGAACTGCCGAACAATCTCAGTCATATATAAACTAGATACTAGATCTCTCGTTAAAGTGAGTAGTAAGAGAGTGGAGCCTGTCCCGC
>OY998254.1:5518798-5543798 GCA_963922045.1 Persicaria maculosa | reverse complement strand
CTTCATAATCTTCTAATTCATAGGCTCCTTTTCCTAGGACTCGTCTCACTATGTAAGGACCTAGCCACATAGACAAAAATTTTCCTGCCCCCAGCTCATCTTTGTCTTGGTCATAAACCAATACCAAGTCTCCTTCAGAGAAAGTTCGAGGTATAAAAACCTTGTCATATTGTGTCTTAACACGTTTCTTATGTGCCTCGTTTATAGTAGCCGCATCTCTGCGGTGTTCATCCAGTTGTTTTAAATGAACGAGACGTTCCTCTTCAGGGGTGGTTTCAGGCAGGAGCTCTATTGCTAGTTTCAAGGAAGGTATTTCACATTCAATGGGTAAGATGGCCTCCACTCCGTGAACCAATTGGAAAGGAGTAAAGCCTGTAGCCGTTTTGACCAAGGTTCGATAGGCCCATAATGCCGGAAACAACATTAGATGCCAGTTGGTTTTCTTTTTGTTAACAGTCCTCTGTTTTGAGAACCTTGTTTACCGCTTCAACTTGCCCATTAGACTGAGGGTAGTATGGAGACGACTGCTCTTGTCGAAATCCAAGTTTGGCAGATAGTTCCTTCATCATGGTCTTTTCAAAATGAGAGCCATGATCCGTGACGATTTGTTTTGGCACTCCGAACCTAGCTATGACCTGATTGAATATGAACAACGCTGCTGTCTCGCCATCATTCTTGAACGTAGGCATGGCTTGCTTTTCCTCAGCGGTGTTGCTTCAAATCCAGCTCGTGACAAAGCGCATATAGATGCATGATATTTATATACATTGGTTCTTCCCCTTTTCTTTACTTCAATAGGTCTATCAAGCAATCTCGTTCAATCCATAAACAGGTCCCCCTACGAATATACAGTAGTAGTCTTCTCCAGTACTTACTAATACACGTCTAAATCACTCTTTTACACTGGGCGAAGCATGATGAAAATAAGGAAGATATTTTCTCACTACTTTTAGCTGCTTGCCTCACTAACCCGCCCTATTTGAGTTTGAGTAAGGGGGGGAACCACAAGTAGCCAGGTCTTATCAAAACCATAACTATCAAATTCTTCGTTATTCCGTGTTAGGCGAAGCATTAAGAGAAACCCGAAAGGAAGCTCAAAGTCCAATTTTAAAATATAGTCAGATTCATTTCCCTTCTTTTAAGCTAGCTTGCTTGGTTTGGTATTCGATTTTCTAATATAGTAACGCAACCTTATGTGCTATCTCGGATAGTTGGGGGCTGGTATCCACTTGGGGTCACATCATGCTTGCATGATTGGGTATTGCACTATGAGAGTATGCGGCAACAGAATATCCTTATTTTAATCTATAAATATCCTAATTTACATCTAGGAGGTCGATATTTGCTGTTAAAGCTAGTGGGAAAGATATACCTTGGTTTTATATAAGACATCACTATATGGCGATACCGATCAATAGAATATTTGCTAGACTAATAATGGAACATTTACTATAAGAGGATAATCGTTGGTGAGTAAAGAAAGCAAAAAAAAAAATTTCCTTACCCTTTCTACTTTGGACGTGCCCGTGCCATTCTATATTTCATTACCGTTTTAATATCAAAATATAGATATCTTTCTTCTTAATTGTCCAATGAACACTAATATAATCACCGGCCCTGGTTAGGATGTCGAGATCGAGCCTTCTGCTGCATCCTTTTTTAATCCATCCCCCACTGTGAACTCCTGTCTGTCATTCATCCAGTTGTGACCGCTCTCGCCCCGTATCTCTCAACAAAGCCTCTCCCCGAGAGTGCCTTCGCTACCGCTCTTTGTACATCCGGTTAAGGTACTTCCCTGCGCACGGGAATTACGGAGAATCTTGGGACCCTTATTTAGCAAGGTGGAATGCTACTCCCCCACGACCACTCACTTTCCTAATTTACGACTGAAGTGATAGGTGAGTCTGAAGACCTTTGGTTTCTCTTTTCCATTCTCGAAGATCTTGTGACGAAAGGAATGGGAAGTGAGTGGTTCCATCAAGCTGTACAAACCTTGATTCAGTTGAGTGGGGGGTGATACCTACTTTCAATTAATTAAAAACGTGAGTAGCCGCCTTCTGTTTGGTCTTTAGTTCAGTTTGACTCTTTCCTGGATGCTTTAGCCGTAGAAGCTAAGTGACTATTACGAGGGTGGGCGGGAGGTAACTCAATTGGATATCTAGTTCGCAAAAATCATTAGCTGAGGTTCGATTCCTCAGTGATTTTGTTTGCCAGCGATTCCGACCAAGTAGGAGGGAGATATAAAAGGAATATCACTTTTAAAATCTAATGCAGGAAGAGTTCGCTACGTCCTCTATGCTTTATTTAGTAAAAAAGAGAAAAGAAGATTGACGTCTCTCTGAGCAAGGAAAAAAAATGAAATAGTAAGAGAATAAGTTTCCCTCCCGTTGAAGTAAAAGAAAGCCTAAGATTGACTTCATGGGCGGGTGATCGTTTTATGCCCAGTGGCTCTATACTTGGCTCTCCTGTGCATACAAAAAGGTACGCGCGTATTGGAAGTCTCTTTTATTTACCGCGGCGGTTATGTCTCAAACCACCGGCAACAGGTTGAGCTCTTTTATAGGTCGGACTGGAACCTAAATACTTTCTCAATCAGACAGGATAGGTGGATTGAGTGCGCGTTGCTTTGCCTTGATTTGAGGTGAACTCCTTTTCCTCTTCTTCTGGCCCCTTCTATGTGAAAAGCGGAAAGTCGAGTTATTGATGAATGAGAATCGAATGTCTTATTAAACCTTTAGGAGCGCTGTTTTCATCCAACTCAAAAAATCATAAGAGAAGAACTTGAAAAGTGCAAAGGAATTTCATAACAAGATCAAAATATCATTCAAAATCTAGGTTTTAGAACTCAGTGAACGCGGAATCCCGTGCCTTTCTTGGTTTGACCAACCAGCGATTTGCGACAAGTCTCTCTTTTTTTGGGGGAGCAGAGCACTCAAAGGAAGGTATAATGAAAAATGAGATTTTTTGCTCAGGCTAGAAAGATGCTAGTTGCTTTTTGGAAAAAGATCCGTTTCCTTTCCTGGCTCTTTTACCATTTTGTGATAAAACCTTCTTTGGATGGAACGACTCATATTTTGTTGAAAGAAAAGAAAAATAAAGATTCTTCGTTTCTTCGGTCTTTCTTTGTACTATTATATGAATTCATCAAATTACTTCGATTCTTCTATAAAGAGGAACTACGTTTAGTTTTCAAGCTTACTCTCTGCATAACCGTCTATGCGGTGCTCATTTGCAGATTGTTTAGCTAGAAACAAAAATGAGTTCTTTTTTTGGCTGACTTTTCACCACGCGGGGCGGCTATCCGCATGTGTCCTAAAGTGATGTCCATTTTTTTGTAATGAGTATACTCGAGAGAAAAGGTTTGGAATTCGACCTCCCCTTATACGCTCTAAATGGCCCAATTGCTTTTTTTCACTATGACTGTCCTATCATCTGTATTCCGATCGAAGTGGTTTTTTTTTTACCATAGGTGATTTGTTTTGGCTATACTAGTAGAGAGGTTCTGAAGTAGCGCAGTTAAAGAAGCAGGACTTTTTTGATGCAGTGAACAGAAGGCCCCTTTCATGTCATGGAAGAAAACAAAAAAACAAACCATGAAAGGGGGGGAGTGGTGAGGTGGACCTCTCCCACCAGATTACTTTTACTTCAAGCGAATTGACTCTTCAAGGGGAACGAAGCCCTTTCTTTTTAAGGGTTCTTTCCCTGGTGAGAGGAGAGGGACATTAACTTATAGAGTAGCGGGTACTTTCTTGTTCTTAGTAGTGAATATTAGTACAGACGGGCCCCTCCGTCCTTCGGGATTTTAGGGGTAAAGGGGAACAGGGTGGGCGGCCCCTTTACAGGATGGTTAGTCTTTATTCTCTTAGGATTTTGACTGGTGACAAAGCAAGCAACAAAGCCAGGAATTCTTTGACTAGCCAGAACGGGAGGAAGACCTGTTGATATGGTCTTTCACCCCATTGAAATCCACTGACCTCATTCCGTGGGAGAATCTCGTTTCGGTATAAGTTCTTCTTGCGCCTGTTATAATCGGAAATCCTTATATCTTGAAATGAATCCATCAAGTTGATGATAAAATCCACGGACGTTCTAGTGGACATTATGCACTTGTTACACAACAACCCCTTAGAGGAAGGGCCAAGCAGGGGGGGCAGCGGGTAGGAGAAATGGAGGTTTGGGCTCTCGAAGGATTTGGTGTTGCTCATATTTTACAAGAGATGCTTACTTATAAATCTGATCATATTAGAGCCCGCCAAGAGGTACTTGGTACTACGATCATTGGAGGGACAATACCTAACCCCGAGGATGCTCCAGAATCTTTTCGATTGCTCGTTCGAGAACTACGATCTTTGGCTCTGGAACTGAATCATTTCCTTGTATCTGAGAAGAACTTGCAGATTAATAGGATGGAAGCTTAATCGGAATGAATTCAAATTTTTCTTCTATGATAGATCAGTATAAACATCAGCAACTCCGAATTGGATTAGTTTCTCCCCAACAAATAAGTGCTTGGGCCACGAAAATCCTACCGAACGGAGATATGGTTGGAGAGGTCACAAAACCCTATACTTTTCATTACAAAACCAATAAACCGGAAAAAGATGGATTATTTTGTGAAAGAATTTTTGGGCCTATAAAAAGCGGAATTTGTGCTTGTGGAAATTATCGAGTAATCGGAGATGAAAAAGAAGAACCAAAATTTTGTGAACAGTGCGGAGTCGAATTTGTTGATTCTCGAATACGAAGGTATCAAATGGGCTACATAAAATTGGCGTGCCCAGTAACTCACGTGTGGTATTTGAAGCGCCTTCCTAGTTATATTGCGAATTTTTTAGATAAACCTCTTAAAGAATTAGAGGGCCTAGTATACTGCGATGTGTGATTTGATCGAAATTTTGATTTTACAGATTCGAACTGAGAAACTGTTATCCCATTCCAGCTAATTGGGATGCCCCGGCTCTGACGTGTCTCTTGCTAGGAGTAACATGAAGCTCAGAATTGTGGGTGTATTCAATACTCCCAAATAAAGGGGGAATTGATCCATGGTCGATTTCGTAACAAGTAAATTTGAATTTCTAGTTGTACCTCGTAAAAAAAGACTTCTTTTGTTTAACCACTCTCCGTCGTTTAGAAATAAATGAGTTTCGCGCAAGCAAATAGCAAATATGTCATGGTTACAAGAGTCTATCCATCGCATATAGGCTTTAAGGGCGTCGTGGTATAACCGTCGAGGTGAAGTCGTGACCTAAAAGATCGAACGGAACGATACTTAGACAAGTAAATCCTTTATCTTATATCTTATGAATTCCAAGGCATTTTCCTTGAAGGGGATTCATCGTTCGAAGGGAAGTAGACTACTCAAGAATTGCACATTTCATTTTGACTTGCATAAAGAATTCAAAAAAGAAAAGGAAGAATGAATTAATGAAATGTTGCTTGGTCTTCCGCGGGAACTTGAGTAAGGAGTAGATTCTTTGTTTTGCTTTGAGGATTTGACAGAATTTCTAGAATTTGAAAGCGAGAACTCCTTTCGTTGCTGTAACTACTTGAGCCGGATGAGAGGAAACTTTCACGTCCAGCTTTTAAGGGGGGAGATCTTATAGTATAGGATCCTATCCCAATTTTTCTTTTGCTAGGCCCATAGCTAAAAAACCCACTTTTTTACGATTACGAGGTTTATTCGAATATGAAATTCAATCTTGGAAATATAGCATTCCTCTTTTTTTTACTACCCAGGGCTTTGATACCTTTCGAAATCGAGAAATATCAACTGGAGCAACTGCTATCCGAGAACAATTAGCCGATTTGGATTTGCGAACTATTCTCGATTCTTCGTTGGCAGAATGGAAAGAGTTAGGGGAAGAAGGGCCTACTGGAAATGAATGGGAAGATCGAAAGGTTGGAAGAAGAAGGGATTTTTTGGTTAGACGCATGGAATTAGCTAAACATTTCATTCGAACAAATATAGAACCAGAATGGATGGTTTTGTGTCTATTACCGGTTCTTCCTCCCGAATTGAGGCCGATCATTCAGATCGATGGGGGGAAATTAATGAGTTCGGATATTAATGAACTCTATAGAAGAGTTATCTATCGGAACAATACTCTTACTGATCTATTAACAACAAGTAGATCTACGCCCGGAGAATTGGTAATGTGCCAGGAGAAATTAGTACAAGAAGCCGTAGATACACTTCTGGATAATGGAATACGCGGACAACCGATGCGGGATGGTCATAATAAGGTTTACAAATCATTTTCAGATGTAATTGAAGGTAAAGAGGGAAGGTTTCGGGAGACTCTTCTTGGCAAACGGGTCGATTATTCAGGGCGTTCCGTCATTGTCGTAGATCACCCTCACTTTCCTTCTAAGCTGGCATCCGTCTCAGACAAGAAAGAAGATCAAATAGAATCCGATTTCCGACATGAAAGAGTAGTCAAGCATCGAAGCAAATAGCGTAAAAGGATACCTATCGAATAGGCTTTGGCACGTCGAGGAAGAGAATAAGCTCTTTGATACTGCGCTAGCAAGGCGATGAAGTCAAGGTGTCAGACGGATAGACAGCTTACTTAACCTTGATGAAATGAGTCGAGGGGGCAGCAGCACCATAAATGCTGGATTCTACAGTCTTAGAGCTGATCAAGATTTTTATGCAAAGTCTGCGCTGAGTTGGGACTTAACATTGGTGAACCAATCCTACGAGTGGGTGGAGAGTGCAATTGTTTTCAGACCTGAGTTGAGAACCTGGCAATCCACTATAAGAGATAGTCTACTGGAGGAAGGGCCCCATCCATATAATAAATTGACCTTTGAGCATGTGTTAGGCACCAAAATAGGCGGTTCTACATTTGACAGTGCCGGTAGAAGGCATAGTGCTGCAGACCGACTAAGCAATGCAAAACCTTCAAACATAAGGGTCTCTGTTCATGCAAGTGTGGAGAGAATTCTACTCGCTGCTACTTCTTCCGCATCTGATAACTCGAAACTCTCAGCCATTAGAGTAGTATATCGCAATGCATTGGGGCCTTACCATCATGCAATGGTGCAACTATAAGATAGAAGAGGTGATACTTGCAGCTGGTGCAATAGGGAGCCCTCAGCTTCTTCTGTTGAGTGGTATTGGTCCTAGGCCATACCTTTCATCATGGGGCATTCCCCTTACCCTGCACTTGCCATATGTGGGTCAATTCCTTTATCACAATCCTAGAAATGGCATAAACCTTCTGCCTTCAATGCCTTTAGAGCATTCCGCTTATTCAGGCGGTTGGCATCACTGAATCAGGGGCTTACCTTGAGGTTCAAACAGAATTCATTTCCTTTTCTGCCTATTCTGTCTTCATTAGACAACCATCTTCTCTTTTATACCTCACTGTGGCCACAATCATGGAGAAGATTTCTTTCTGGGTCTCTTTCATTTGGTTCACTTCGTTTGGCTTCCACTGATGTTAGGGTCAATTCAGTTGTCCGCTTCAACTGCTTTACTGATCCAAAAGATGTGGAGACACGTCTTAGCGGCAGCGCCACCTCTTCATTAGAGAAGTACCATCTAATCAAAGGCAAAAGTCCCTAGTCGGCGGTAGTACCATCCTTTTTAGCATTTCACTTCTCCTTGCCCTCTTATACCTCCTTCTTCCTTCGCTCTAATCGGCCTGTGGTAATTGCATCTGGTGTATGGTAAACATGTCTCGTCATAGAGATCTTAGAGCACGTATTTGCTTTAGGCTGTGATTCTACTCGATTATGCCTTAATCAAATCACTCAGTAGTTCCATGAACGAAATGAGCCATTTTGACCATTACACAAAAAAAGAAAGTAAAAGGTATGATACCTTAAAGTGATCCGATTCTAGAAGCTCGCTTGGAAGCGTCTTTGCTTGAGAATAGCTCCTCTTTCATAACGGTCACTCGCGGCTAGAGAAAGATTGTGGATAACCAAGATCTGAGCGACTCCTAAGATAACCAATCATTTACGAGCAAGAAAGCGATAGAAGTACAGCCTTGGCGAAACTCCTCACTCTTCATCAATCCCAAGGAAATACCGAAGGGGACAAAAAAGACCAACTATGACTCTGCTGAAGAGCATCTATCTCAGTAATCATGGCAGCCTACCAAGAAGGGTGCTGCAGTGCCTCAGAGACTTTCCGTGGAATGCGAATAGAGTCAGTAGCCGCAAGGTAGGCATGATAGGGAGGAGATATACCACTGTAGGAGACATACTGAGCAATATAATGGTGTGTTACACAAGAACGCTTGCCTTTGCGAAGTGCAACAGGAAGATCAGAATCATCAACAGAAGTAGAAACAGGCGGAAGCAACAAGCAACGGGTGAGTGCTAGCTCTCCTCGCTTCGCGCTTACGCGCTTCACTCGTTCTAGCGCGGAAGCGTATGTCGGCTCTTCTAGTTGGGTTTCGTCCGTTGTTTGTTTGCTTGACTCGTTCTAGTCGCGCTCTGGAGTTGCTCTTTGCTTTACTAAAGAGTAGTTACACAGGTTATACGATTCATTAGCTCTCGCCAAAGACCCCGCTGCCTGCCACTTGAAGACAGTTTTAGTGGATGCTCTGGATATCGAAATGAAAGGTATGCTGCTATACGAACTGTAAGAGATGCTAGGCGCCTGGATAAAGAGAACTGGCTCTCTATCTGAGCAAGACGGTAGTAGGTGGGAAGCTTCTGGCTCTGCTTCTGCCTTTCTCGTTGCTTCTGTCTCTAGTTGACTCTGCTACTACTACTGTTACTTTCATTGCTGCTACTTGCTTTGCTCACTCACTAGGGCTGGAGGGTGTTGTTGGAAGTGGTATCTATTCGGTTGGGATCGGGGGAATCATGAGTAGTTAGTTGATCCCCTCCCTATTTCTTGTCTGGGGCATCCGAACCCTTAGCAATTGACTCTATTCCAATTCCCTGGTGCTCAGTTCGATCGCTATTTATTCTCTAGCAATCTGACTCTCTAAGACCTTCTGACGGCGGCCCGGCAAGGCGCGGGAACCGCGGGTCCTCAATCCTTGGTATCGGCCCAAACAAGTGGATCTCTAGCCGGTCATCTAAGGGGTGGAAGCAATCAACGCAAAAGAAAAGCGAGGTTTATTTCTCAATTCAAGATTCAAAAAGAAATGATAGGGCCAAGCAAACGCAGATCCAACACTCCGCCTGGAGGGCAACCAAAGCACCTTCATTCAGCTCTTCCATCTGGTCCCAATCCACTCAATCTGGTTTAGCATTTCTAGTCCAGTCATCGGGTCAGTCTAAGCTTGCCCCAACCCCAACTCATGATCTTTTTCTCCTTCGATGCCTTTCGAACGAGGGACCCAGCCAGAGTCCACGCCTCCCCTGCGCTTTTTCATCCACAGCACTTCTCAAACCGTATGTATCCAGCCAGGCCCTCCTTTTGAACCGGGATCACAGAACAGAGGGGGGAGGTGCCTACAGAAAGCGTTTTAATAACTCCAACCAGGGGAAGTAGGCTAGCCTCGGAGGCTAAAATCAACGAGCGAAAGAGCTTATTCTTTTTCTTCAACACGCCTCGCAAACTAATTACGTAAATGATGACAGAGATTGAATCAGTACGTGTTGTGTTGTGAAAAGCTCATGGGTTAGCTACCTTGTATCAATGGATAGCTGAGCTTCTAGCAACATAACGTCGCATGCTTAACACAGTGTGTTTGCACCGCGATATGAAAGGGCTATACCCTATCGAGGAGAACGGGGAGGCTGTCATCAAGACTGTTCTATCAGCTTCGCTAACTGACAGTCAATCAAGTCAGTAGCGTGGAAAGTGAACTCTTAAGTAGCTCGAGACCGGGCAGGTGGGGTATAGAGACGGACCCTGACAAGTACCGTTTCCTGGTTTTACCAGGCCAGTGAGTGAAAGGGAGGGAGCCAACACGGGAAGACATGCGAACTCATCTGAGGAGTCTAGCTCCGAAAAAGGTGAGTAAACGGTGATATAACTGCTTATACGTCCTAAAAAAAAGCTTCTCCGATTGCTCAAGACATCTCTTTTCAACCGAAGAAGAAAGGGTCGGTAGCACGGTTGCAGTCCAAGGCTAGCTCTCCTGTCTGTGAGTGCGAGGCTCGTTGAAGCAGACCTAGGCAGAAAGAAGGAAAAGAGGTCGTTCGCGCTCGAGAATAGGGGTCGTTCCCCTGTTGACAATGAAAGGCATCTCAGTAGATGGGTTGTATTTACACTTGCTCTCTCCAATGGTTGGCCCTTCCGCCAACTCGATGAAAAGAATGCTTTTCTCCATGGTACATTGGAGGAATAAGTTTACATGGATCAACCTCCTGGTTTTTTTTATACAAAGCACCCCCGGCATGTGTGCAAGCTCCGAAAAAAAATGGTCGACTCTCCCCTGGTACAACGAATTCCGCTCATTCCTTCTTGGTTATGGATTTTAAAACTCTTGTTCCGACACATCTCTTTTCATCTTTAACAATGAAGGTAACTATTTTCTTTTTTATGTTGATAATTTACTTGACTTATTACTGAGACTAGCTCCTCTTTAATCTCTCGTCTCATAAAGGCTATTGCAAACCTATTTTCTATCAAAGATTTTTGGGCTTTCAATTCTTTCTTAGGGGTTGAAGCTATATCTACTCCACATGGATTCTTCTTAATTCAGCACAAGTCTATTCGAGACCTTCTCGAGCGCACACATATGGAGTGTGCTAAGGAGGTTCAGACCCCTCTTGCAACCACAGGTTCTCTACGGTTATGGGAACTCTATAATCATTCTTGTATCTTTTTTCCAGTCCAGCTGCTGATTGGATGCTTGACTGAATGCCCTCCCTTTACAGGTGCATTACTCCTCGGATGAGGAGCCACCATCGGTACTAGTCCAGGTTCGTTAGGTATAACGTGCGAGAGTCCCACAGCTACGCTAGTTCGTTAGGTATAAAGTGTTTCGGTCAGCTTTAAAGGCCAAACTAAGCCAGTCGCTTTTTTGCATGAGCCCTGTGGAGTCAAGTTACGAAGGACTTGACCGGAAGAGCGTCAATAGACCAAGAGTTGAGAAAGGCCTCGTTCCAGCAAGTGGATGGTGCTTGCTGCCTTCAGCGGGGTATCACCTTTCCTTTTGGTAGTAGGTTGATCCTGATCTACGACCACCCTCACCCCTTTAGCTATGGCAGGATTGGTCTACCACTCAGCTCATACAAGATAATCGAGTCGAGAACTAGACAGTGCCCTTGCAGGCCTTATCTATCTCCCGCCCACATCTGCGTTGGAGATCGACAGTTTCAATAGTCCCAACACCATTCTACCACCCGAGAATGCTCATAAACCCTTATGTCCCAAGTGCAAAAGACCTTTTGGCCGTTCACGGGTCAGGACGAGTTCTACCGATGCTACCATACCTTGATCCGGAGGTAATATATTAGGCTTTTATCACACACATATCTGGTTTAAAAAAACATACCAAAGTAATTATTAAAGAATCCGCTCATCTGAGGCTTAGGAAAAACTTGAGTTGTTGGGGAAGGAAAAAACGTTGCCCGGGATTGCTTACGTTTGTTTAAATCTATAGTACGCTTACATTCATTGTCAGCCTGTTATTGGTGCCATAGGTACTGAGATAACACAGCAACTCGAGGGAGGTGCTCGACCTAACATTCTCAACCCATATGAGACAGGGTAGCCGCCTAGATTTTGACTGATGCTGAGCCTGATAAGCCACATATGGAGGGACGCCTCGCTGGTCGGTCTACAGGGCCAAGAAAGAGCACGAAAGAATCTCGGAGGCCAAGATAAAAAATGGAAGTTTTTGCGGGCAGACTTCGAGTACCTTCATTTAGAACAACCAATATACCAATCAGACCACACCAAGTGCCCTTGAGCACCCTGCCAACCAAAAGAAGAGAACTTCGTATTTTGGTAACTTTCTAGGAGTCATGTTTAACCTTGAATGCTATTAATAAATTCTACAGCAATAGTCCCGCGGACTCGGAAAGTAATAACGAAAATGGCTAACCCAATAGCAGATTCCGCAGCTGCCACCGTTGGAACCAATAAAGCAAATAATTGACCCATCATATCATCCGAAGAAACGGAAAATACCAAAAAGTTCGAATTCACAGCTAATAACATTGATTCAATTGACATTGACATAATAAGAATATTTCGTCTATTAAGGAGAATTCCCCGAATACCTGAAATAAAGATGATCATAGAAAATGTAAAATATTTGATAGAATCCGTTTCGGGAACGTAGAATGTAAGAGAAATTCAAATGAGAACTCAATTTCGTACGAAGTATGACTCGCAGTGAGGCCCCCTCGCACAGTCTCGCATGCCGAAAACAACGTTCGACTTGCATGTGTTAAGCATATAGCGGTAGTAGCATGATTGGACCTTCTTATTTGATTCTATTAGGTTAGGCTACTACCTTTCTTTCATCGACCCTCAAATCCAAAGTCTGTTCTTTCTATACGATATATATCAGTCTTCCATTATGACTTCTTATTCTCGTATTGTATGAGAAAGATAAGTTCTCAATCCAAGCTTACTAATAATGGAGAGCTCTACCTTCTAGCTCGTTTTAAAGCGTTGAAGAGAGAGAGGACATTCTAAAGATAGTTGTTGAGGAAGCATCTTCTTTCTTTCTAAGTACGAGTCTGTTTTCACCAACTAATAGCGCTAAAGCCCTTTCGAGGGTAAGGGCTATTCCAACTGGTTGAGCTTGATAACATGTGCAGCGGTAAATAAAAGACCGCAACAAATCTCGATGCAGCACTGATGTTCACAGTGGTTCTTCCTCCAAGACCTTCTTTGGCGAAAAGACTGGAGGGGCTTATTCCCACAGCGGATTCCTGATAACCTTCCACGGGGAAAGAGTCCCTTATATGCCTAGTCGTTTTTGAATTGGAAATGGAAAATCACCTGATCTACGAGCACCCTTTGCCTCTTTCTTTGGCTCTTTGTCTATTAAGGTTAAACAACTTTGCAGACTAATTATTCTAGTTGGAGTTTGTGATTCTAGGCTATTGAATCTAGTTCAAATTAATTTAACCGGAGAATCGATTTCCACATTTCTGTTCTAGCTCTTTCTCAAATCCCCTTGCTGTCTTTTGAGGCGGGAAAATTGTCTTACTTTGTAATAGCGGACGATTTTCTCACTAGTTAACTTTCTTTAGGATGCTAAAGAGACGCGTCTTTCCAGTTCTTTGCGCCGAAGAAGGAAGGGTGGGAGTAGATCAGGATCTGACTGATATCATTAAGGCAATTCCATTCTGACTGTCCTAGGAAGAAAGAAAGGATAAAAGATCCCACGAACAGGGGTAGCCTAGCCCATAAGGGCGTCGTTCTCAGATGGAGCTGTTAGAAAGAATTACCGATCGTCGGAAAAAGAAAGGGAATGCCTTTTTTTGAATAAGCACTTTTGTCGCGTCTGAAGTTGTAGATAGTAGGGGTAATCGCCTTTCGAGTTTTTATAAAAGACACTGTTTTGAAGACGATTTTTTTACTTTTAAATTAAGAAGAATTCTCCCAGAAAGGGCTAACCCAGAGAAGGAAGAAGGAGCGAAAGAGCATTGGTGAGGAACGTAGTAACTCGACTGGTTGGAGAGGAGGGGAGTGACTGAGGAGAGGAACGAAAGATAGATGGCCGTGGGACTATCGGAATAGACTGTTTGAAAGAAGGACGTTAAGCTGCTAGTGATTGAATATCTACTGCAATGCAAGAGGAAGCGCTCTTGGAGGAAAAAAGAAAAGAAGGGCTGGTGCCCTAATATGCATTGGATGACAGAGTGAGGGAGGAAAGCCCTTTGAAACCATTAGCAAGAACGCAGTCTTCCCTTATTGCAAATTTTTTAAAATATATTCAACCTGATCTACGACCACCCTTCGCCTGGAACTGGCTTACTGCACTAGCTTACTGTGCGAGCGAGTGGAGTTATTCGCCCTTACTATACAAGGTGTTCCCAGCTCCTGCTCCCATAAAGTGAAAGAGTGAAAAGATTTCCATGAGAGCCATCCCCCTCTCCTTTCAGTCGTACCTCGGTTACAATAATGAACATTTTTGAAAAGGCCTCGCTACCCGAACAAAGAAGATTTTGATCAACACTGGATACCAAAAAAGGAAGAAAAACCTTATCCACTAACTGAACGTAACTTCACTAGCTGTTTAGTTCTCTAAGCCCTAGAGTTGCTATATACTATATTAGCCCGTTAAAAGACCTTATAAACCAATCTAAAGGTCTGAAAAGGTCACAAAAGCCCCAATGTTGAATTCGCTTTCTGCCTTCGACGTGCCCCCTATCACAACAAACAAGGCGGGCCTACTTTCTTCAAGATACTAAACGAGCAGCCGGCTGCCCCTATTGTATTTTAGATGGAGTCATCAACAGGGCTAAGAATCTGACCTTTACTTAGAAAAAGGCAGCGGTACCACGCTCTTCCGTGCTCGTAGGTTGACGACTCCCCTATGCATCCTGACTAAGGTCTCACAAACGTGCACCTCCCTTATGCATTCAGCCGCTTCACTAATGTGAATAGGTTATGAAGGGTGGGTTGGTTATATACTCTTATGCGCCTTCTTTCTTCGAACCTTTTGGTATGTATTGCCCCCTAACTATAGATCAGATCCACCGGACGAGAAAGTCAATTCCGCACTGCTGCTGAGTCGTCGGACTTATCCACCAAGGGATTCGTAGAATTTCTGTAGATTGCGTTGAGGGAAATCCACCAAAGCTAGGCAGATAGATAGACCCCTTTCCCGCTGCTAAGAGAGAGCAAGAAAAAAAATAAATTGTTTTTTAACCAGCGCTCTCTTTTGAGTATGCAGGTACTAAGAATCCTCTCACTACCAACCAGCAGACATCATCTGGCTGGGTCTTGCCGGTATCAACAACGAAAAAAAACAACCAAATAGAAACAGCAACTAACTATGGCTCTTGGCCCAGACAACGTCCTAGGCGTAGAGGAGATCGGAGCAACAGAGAAGGCCTAGACGATTTTTTTCTTCCTGGGCTGCAGTAAGTAGATCGAGAGGTCGTTCCGCCCCTTGTCCCCAAATATGGGTAATATGTTCTCATACAATGTTGCTCCAATCTTACCTAGCTGGCGAGCGATCCCAGTTCGCGGCAGAGAACAAGACAGCAAGCGAGCGTACCTTTGTTCGCTTCTTCTCCACCAAGCACGGAAGTGTAAGGATAACTGTAGGTCGGTGGCTACCTAAGGAAACTCCGATTCGATCCGCCCCCCGGTTGGAAGGCATCTACCTCATCCCGATCACAAGGAGAGGTTCACCATGATGAGGGGTACTTTTTTTTTACTTCCGGAAAGAATGAAATGCATAGGGGACCATCCTTTTGTTGCGGCATGCTCTTCCAATTTACGGATTCGAAGGGGGCCTCAGGCCCTACAAATGAAAAATGTTGTAGGGCAAAAGTATACCTTTTCCCTTTTGAAGAATCCATTCTCATTATCTTTCATAAGTCAAGTAGGCGCTCCCTAACCGGTCGCCTTAGTAGCCTTGACAAAAAAGAACAGCCGGTTAAAAGACAGCGAATCTTTTTTTTAAGATCTTTTTCTTATATATAGGCCAGCTTGACAATTTCATTGCCTCTTGATCTGAGGTGCGAAGAGAAAGATCTCTTTTTTATGACTTCCATTTATCTTCTCGATTCCGGCCCGGAAAAGTAACCAACCAGAGTCCTATTGATGAATGAAAGAAGGGGTTTATGAGCCCTAGCCCTGTAAGCCCACACCTGTGTAGAGTAGATCGTTCAACACCTGCGGCACAAACCCATTTTTGACCTATTGGTCCTAGTATCATAGGCGACCGAACGGCCGCCCCCTAATTACTAGACCGACCCGCTATAATAATTCCATAAACACCTAGCGAAGATATGGCAAACAAATAAAGTAGCCCTATGTTCGGATCTGACAATACCATACCATAATCAAATGGTACAACGGCCCGAGCAACCAGACTTAGCATAAATGTAGCCACTGGAGCCATTCTAAAAAGGGAGAAATTAGCACTACTTGGTGAAATAGGTTCTTTTAGAATCAATTTCAAACCATCTGCTATAGGTTGTAACAATCCGAATGATCCCACTACATCAGGACCCTTTCGACGTTGCACAAAAGCCATTACTTTACGTTCAGCTAGCACTAAAAAGGCTACTCCTAGTAGAAGTGGTAGAATTATTCCAAGTATTTCCGCTGGAACAGCTATGTACGTTTTCGATTTTCTATTCACTCATGATCTGGCCTGTCGACCCGATCATGATATTTGACTCATGATCTGGCCTGGTTGACCCAATCATGATATTGAAGGATGGGACCTTTTCTCGAAAAACTCCGGATCTCGATAAGAGTTGAAGATTGCGTCAGATTGAATCCTTTAACTTCGAATAGAATCTTAGCCTGCCCCACTTGCTTTCTTTACTTTTCATTAATTGTACGGCAAGGCTGGGAGAATCTCAGTGCGAGCGTTAGCGAAGCCATGGTCGTAGATCAGGTGGAACATAGTAGTGAATTTTTCTCTCCTTCGGTTAAGTAATCTGTCTATCCATCAGGTTAGGTTTCGACCTAAGCCTTTACATGCTTAGCCTCGTAGGGTAAGCAAGCCATGCCTCGCAGCATTGATTTCTTCTTTTGAGTATGCAAATTCTTCGGGATTACTCACTCATCGGGGTCAGGAACATTGTCGTTCCCTAACGACCGAAGCTCCCGAAGAATTTGCTTAAAGAGAAGAGACCGCTCACAAAAGTGGGCGTGTAAGCGGAGGAAATGGCTTAACCTCGAGTCGAGGTCAACCTCCCATGCCTCGTGCAAGGCAAGACTCACTGCGCTTGCGACATCCTTTGGGTAGTCAACCCTTATTCCTTTCATGTCCAAAAGCCCATAAGTCTTTTTCGTCATGTCCAATTCCAGTTTTTCACATGCCGATATGATCCTATGGACTTCCTGGAAGTCGGGATCGGCCAACTTCTCTTCCGGGCTCATTTCCGTTGATAGTTTGGGAATGTCGGGCAGCATGGCGAGTCGCTGCTGTAGTGAAGGCGCTGCAGCCGGCCCATCCCCCGATGGCTCAGGATCTGAGCCCAGCAGCTCACCGATACTAGCAGCCGGAGAGCCAATAACAAGGAAACCTTCACCAGGAGATGGCCTTTCGTTGGGTGATGGGACGGCTGCAGCTGCGGAGCTTTCAGCTGCTTCTCCAAAAAAAAGAGCACCTGCAAAAGAGAGGATAAGATATTCAAAAAAAAAAATACGTATGCTTAGCACTACAAAAAACATAAAACAAATAAGTGTATATCTGAACACCTTATGAAAAGGTGTATTCGTTTTCTTATTACCGCATAAAAGAAATAAGGAAAGTCCAAAAAAAAATGATATAAACAAAAAGAATATCAAATACAACTTTGAGTGAACAAAAAAAATTTCTACTATCATTTCTTCATTATAGATTGAGATCTTCTTCGAACTTGATGCACAAATAGATAGAATTGCAGCAACTAGCATCTTTCCAGCCTGACTATTATGTGAAAAAAATCTCATTTTTCATTATACCTTCCTTTGAGTGCTCTGCTCCCCCCAAAATTTGCTCAAAAAGACTAGTAGGAAATCACCGGTTGGTCAAACCAAGAAAGGCACGGGACTTTTGGGCGTACGGATTTGAAAATCTCTCTTATGTATGATCTTTCGATCTTGTTATCATTACTTTGAACTTTTCAAGTGCTTCTCTTACGATATTTATCGTTTTTTGAACAGATCGCTCCTAAAGGTTTAATAAGACATTCGATTCTCATTCATCAATAACTCGACTTTCCGCTTTTCACATAGAAGGGGCCAGAAGAAGAGGAAAAGGAGTTCACCTCAAATCAAGGCAAAGCAACGCGCACTCAATCCACCTATCCTGTCTGATTGAGAAAGTATTTAGGTTCCAGTTCGACCTATAAAAGAGCTCAACCTGTTGCCGGTGGTTTGAGACATAACCGCCGCGGTAAATAAAAGAGACTTCCAATACGCGCGTACCTTTTTGTATGCACGGTAGAGCCGAGTATAGAGCCACTGGGCATAAAACGATCACCCGCCCATGAAGTCAATCTTAGGCTTTCTTTTACTTCAACGGGAGGGAAACTTATTCTCTTACTATTTCATTTTTTTTCCTTGCTCAGAGAGACGTCAATCTTCTTTTCTCTTTTTTACTAAATAAAGCATAGATGACGTAGCGAACTCTTCCTGCATTAGATTTTAAAAGGGATATACCTTTTACAATTACATCTTTTTTAAGCATTCCTTTTATATATCCCTCCTACTTGGTCGGAATCGCTGGCAACCTCTTTGCTCTGAAGCAAGGCACTTTATGCCCCTAGTAAAATACAGGGGTTCCCTGCTTGCTGTCGATTGCTTTTCTCTTTAGTGGCTGAAGGAAGAGATCGACGATCCTCGTAGATTCCCGTCTTCCGTTTTGCCGGGGTCCGCTATACCTAAGTTTCATTCATGATCTTCTCGTTTCAAAAGGAGATGCGGCCGCAACGCAAGAGTCTCTCTTATACCAGTATACCAGAGCAGCTTTTTTCAGTGCCGGGTATGCGGGATTTCCTTGAGTGGTCGACCTTGCTTGGGCTTCTCGCTTCCTCTTATGGCAGTCTTGTTAATAACCTGACGCTCACCATGGCTTTCCCAACAATTGAAACAAGTAACAATGGCCGAGCTCGGTAGTACTACTTGAAAGCATTTTTTTCATATTCTGAAAGAAAGACGTGTTTCGGGCTCTTGGAGAATGGAAAGAACAAGGGTTCTCTGGTGGTATTTCACTTTTATAGAGGAGTGAGGTGATTCGGGTATCACGACCTCGGTTTTCACTAGGAGTTCTATAAACCGGCTTATAAAGGTTTTAGGTTTTGACATATTCATTCATTAGTCTTGGAGGTCCGATATTGTAGGTTTTTCTGGTAAGTTAAGAGTATTGGCTCATGAACGAACTTTACTGCCAACTATTTCAATGTGGTGAAGCTTCCAACGGGTAGGCTCCCAAACCACATTGCGACATCTCCTTATGGAAGAAAACCTTTTTTTCCTTATTCTCTCGAACCGGGCCGGGAGAGTCCCATTGGCGACCGGGGGCATCGGCATCACAAATAATTATAGCAAAGCCAGCCCCTCCCATTAAAAAAAAAAGAGTATAATCATCTCTATCTTGCAATATAGAAAAAAAAAGATGCCTTCCTTGAGATTGAGTTGAGCCACGGGCACTTGAACCCTTCTATCTTGTTTACGCGCGATCTTAATCCATAGTAAACGTAATAAAAAAGGCTTTTTCTTGGGTTGAGACCACTTCTCTCTTTACTATAGAAAGAAAATCTTAGCTATTTCGAGAGAGTTCCACATCAAAGAGATTTCAAATAAATCAAATATGGCTATGCCTGGATCTAACTCTCTCTCGCATCTACTCGAAGCTCGTGTAATGAACAATCACCTTCCTTACTTACGACTGTTACATCGAAGAAAGCGAATTGCTAAGAAAAGTCTTCCTTTCCTCCGTGCCCGGCTTCCTTTTAAAGTGAAAGTAGTTGCTTTCTCGCGTTATCCAATTCTAAAAGAAATACCTATATAAATAAGAAGAATAAAATAGAATTACTATAGTAGGACCATCAATCAAACACATTCAACCCTAAGGGAAGGGTATATGCATTATTGGCAATAGTCAGCTGCTAAATTGAATTCTCTATATACATGATTAACTACAACTGACCATTCAATGAGTTGTTTGCATGTATAGCGCATTTGGATTCGAAGCCGCAACTCTCGCCCTTAACTATGCTGCTAGGTGAGATAGATTGGAACCCACTTTTACACTCTTTTAAAAGTAGTCCGTCCTTCTTTCCGGTCAATCAAGAAAGCTTCGCAAGCGCAGTTGCCTACCCGAGGCATTGCCAAAGGGCTTTTTCAGCTGCTCTCTTTACTTTTTTAGTGTCTCCTTTCCATTTCCGCTCCGGAATGGTACTGCTTTAAGTCTTCCTAGTGAAGAAGTACCAGAGAGAGAACCTAGTATGGAATGAAAGCTTTTGTCTGGAATGCTTACTTTAACAATGCCATGCTTCGCTAACAGTAGTGCTGATTGACAGCAAACAGAGTTCCGAGTCCAGTATGACTTCTGAGCTTGGGGATCAGAAAGCTATAGCAGCTAAGGTGTGAAACATTGATGGCGGATATGGATAGAAAGTTCCATGTCTGAGAAGGAAAAGAAAACAACTTCTAAGCTAGCTTGTCAAAACTCTTCCTCCCAGAGTTAGGCTAGATAGCTTATCTTTCTAGATGACTTACTTTGAACCTTGTCATTCAATCCCAAAAGCTTTTTTTTACATCGTAGAGTTTCTTTTTTTGAGAGGAAAGCGGCGTAGTGACTTGGACCGATAGAGTACGTTAAGCATCAAGAAGAGACTCTCAAGCTCTCGTTCCAAGTCTTAAAAAAGTGTGGCTAATAGGGATAGGAAAAAAGGTAGCTGTATAGTTGTAGAATTTGCTCAGCTGACAAAGACAGGTTTTCAGATACTCCACTGACTTTGAGAGGAAGAAGTGACCTAACGGAAGTGTCTCGAGTGAATGAAGGTTCCAAATACTCTGTTAGTAAGGAAGAGGAGAGAGGGGGGAAAGTCACTCTCCAACTCAGGCGAAGAGACGTGACCAAGGAGTACGAGAGAGCTGCGTCTACGAAGCTAAAAGGCACTAATTAGACTGTTTGGAGCTGGGAAAGACAAGGCATGGAAAAAACATAAATAAAGCTACAAGAAAGAGATGGACTGCGAAGTAAACAAAAGCGTATTCAAAGGATTGATAGAACTAAATCTCATCGAGTTGCCAGACTATAAGCGTCCACATGAAGCAGATCGTGTAGGGGACTCTTTTGCCCTTACCACAGGGTTTTGGGACATAAGATCCAAGATTCCTTTGCATTTCTCGTGCGCGAACTACTTTCTTTTAGTTTTAGCTTTGACTTCACACTTCTCCATATTTCGTTTCTACTAATGGGTAGGCTACTCTAATCTTCCAGGATCACTTTTATAGTTCCATCATTTGATTTGCCTTTGTTTCCTCGTCGAGACAAAGCATAATGATAAGCAATGGAGATCCATGAAGCCATGATAGAGTTTGCACCTGATTCATACAGAAGGACGATAGCCTTTAGTCAAAATTCCTTATAGTATAGTTATAGTAAGTGAATTATGACCCGACTTTCACCTCCGAAGAGGGAAGGGGCTTCCTGTTGATGTCAAACTCTTCCTCGAGAAGGTAACATGAAACCCATTCGATCTACAAACTAGGACAGGAGGCCCGCTACGAATTAGACCATGACCAGGTATTTTGGTTTTTGTTCCGTAAATAAGGCTCACTAGCCCAGCCCCAACTAACAATATAAGCATCGATTGCAGGCCGGTTCATAGATCGATTGGCTAGGGGCAACAATTGCATCTGATAGAGTATAAAAGGAAACCCATCATAGGTCTAGCGAACATCGCCAGAAATGCCTTCATTCTCAGCCTTTGCGGCAACACCTGCAACTGGCAGGGCCGTCGATCGAACCAGATCGACGAGGGGATCCAAGCCTCCAGATGTCGATTCTACGGCCAACTCCCTTAAGCAAAAAGCTCGGTTAGGCACCTTTGATAGGTCCTATGAAGGGTTTGAAAGGCGATTTCTCTGATATAAACCTTGCTTCCAGTCTCGGTTGTCGATCAACAATCTGATGTGTACCACGAAATCATTTGTATCTGAATGTGGTCCAGGCCTTTCTTTATCCATTCAATCAAACTAGGGAAGTGGTTAGAGAAGCAGTAGCTGCTATGCGAGTTAGATCGGTCAAGTTTTGATGTAGATATAGTCGCCCTCTTCTCTATGTCATAAAGTCGCTTATAATTAATGTTCACTTCGGATGTGGTGGATGAACCCTGATCGATGCGGTTCAGGCCGTTTGATTGAACTACGCTAAGCTGAGACTTTCTCTTGCGCTTCGGGCTATCACATTTGGAATCCAATTCTGTTAAAATTATTATATCTAATAGAATATATTAAAGTTCTGTAATGTAGACATCGCTTACTTCATTCCAAGTTTGATAGGCCTGGAATCACAACATGGTCCTCACTAGCTCTTCAAGCTCTTTCTTTCATGGGAAGTCGTTCACCCATGAATAAATGATGTAGATAAACTTCCTTCTTCTCGTTTGACTTCGACTCTCTCTTGCCCGCGGTGCTGCAGTCATATTTTTCGGGTTAAGGAAAGAGTCAAAAAAGCATGATGAAATTGATAGAATCCGTTTTTCTTCAGCTGACATGGTACTCTTTTCTCGCTGGTCGAACCTATTTCAATTCCTCTTCTTTCAGTCGATCGGTCAATAAGGTCTTAATTCAAGTTATTTCTTATGTAGTGGAAACGCCTTACAATCTGGTGGGGTTTCGGTTCGTTAGCTGGTATTTGCGCAGCTCGTAGTTCCACTTTTTCTTCCGCAGAAAGATCCGGAGGGTTCATAAACCGTCATTCTTCTTCGATCTCTAGCTCTGCCACTAAAGACGAAAGAGAGGTGATGTAATCTCGTAAGAAAGAAGTCAATTGAGGAAAGAAGCTACGTCAATCACAATCCATTCAGCTTTTTGCTAAGACACCTATAAAAGAAGCGAAAAAAGAGAGTTTCCCTCCCCTCTAAAGTAAGCTAACGCTTACCTCGACAACTGGAACATCTGATCTAGCAGTTTCGCTTTCTGCCCTTTCTTCTTCTACGGTTTCGCCTTATTAGGTTGAAAAAGAGTATTGGATTGGATCACATCCGAGGATTCACGATTGGGAGCATCCCTGGGCAAGAGTTCAACTCACAGAAATGCCCGGTCAAAGAAGGGCTAGCTAGAACTCTGAAGAAAGGCTTAAAGCAGAGTTTTCTCAGGAAAGGCTCAATCATCAGAAATGGTTCGAGGAGAGCTTCAATCGAAAAAGCCTACTTATCGAAAACCCTATTAGGCAGTAGTGGCAAGCACAGCAGAAAGGAGCTTTCCTAGATGTCAGGCGGGGAATCCTCATTGTGTACTACCTAGCCGACTCTCTTAGTGTATCACCGGAGTCTATCTAATGTCTCCTAATGCAGCTACGAAGGGCAATGCTTTGTGGAAACCGGGCACTGAAAGAGTCAATGGATACTTCAAAAGCACTAAGACAGTCGGACCCAAGCATGATCTGAAATAATACCATTAGGCTTTCTTTTGCCAACTTAAAAGGGGACTGGACTGCAGGAAAGTCAAATCACTTTCAAACTCACTTTCTTACAAAGGCCTTGCCTTATTTAAAAGTACCAGGAAGGAGAAGAGTCAGCATTACCTCTGTTGAAGGAATAAGCCCAGCTATTTCAGCTCCGGGAGGAAGGACTACTTTTTTGAACTCTTTCGAGATGCGTGAATACATTGATTGAGAGATAACCTGTCCTGGAACAGATGTGAACAAAGCAAAGATGGAAGCTTGACTTGGTCTCAAACTTGCTTGGCTAGAAGGCAGAACTCTTTCTTAAGTGGCCACAAGCCCAGAAGAATCGAATCATCGCCCAAAAGCAAGGGAATGAACTAACGATCTACGAATATCAACGGCCTTTCCCAACCCCGAGTCTATTTGGAGTCATAGTTCGATCTACAACCACAAGCCAAGCTGACTTAGAAGCACAGCTGAATGCGCACTTCCTTCCTGGCTTATTGAATACTGAAAAGCACAGGTACAGTGCCACCCCGGCTTCACACTGACCGTACTTCCGGCAAACATAACTAGTTCTCGAGGGTTGAAGCGGAAGGATATTCGCTTTATTAGCTAAGGCTGATTGAATTGCTAACTGAACTGAACTAGTCGAATTCCATTATTCTGACCCTGCAGGCTTTGATCTTTTTTATTCTCATCGAACTGAAAGGTTTGATTACGAAGATTTGAAAGCGATTGTGAAAGAAGATTCTAGCCTTCCTTCCATATTCAAAGATCAAGGAAGACGAGCAAGAAAACGGATGCGCGTTAGCGCAACGGCTTTCGCTAACGTTGTTCAATCCGTTGCTTGTTCCCTTGGCCTTTAATTCACTCTGATTGACGCTACCCGGTCCACTCAAAGCTTGAAGGATGAAGAGGCTGACCTCTTTGAACAAGTTGGTCAAGGTTCGTTATCTTAAGCATTCCTGTTGGAACGACTAGCTGGAAAGGCACTCTAGCTTTGCCTTGTTATGATAGGGGGATGAGGGGAACATGCAGACATTGATGGTCATACATACTTATAAATCAGACCTTCTGCTGAAAGCCTTCAAAAGACTCTTCCAGTCGCTTACCTACCTCGAGGAGTGACTCTTTATATGGTGTTTAGCTGAGGGAAAGAAGGTGTTATGGCCTGCCCGAGAAGGAGATTCAGTCTCTTTTTATGGCAGTGGAGAAGTGGACGAGGATCGCGGAAGTGTTCTCACTATGGTGATTCGGTGAAGAGGGCGTTAAGCCTAGTGATTCTTGTTGAGATCTTGTTGGTAGACCTCCACGATATGCGAATGTAGCTACTTCTTACTATGTTCCCCCTCCTAATCCTTCTACCACTACTGAGCATAAAACTGTATCTGTATGTGAGGATGAGTACACTAAGTTCCTTCAGTATCAAGCAGCAAAGCAGTAATCTGTTCCTACTGCATCATTCGCCCTACCTTTCTAGGGCCTTTTGTTGGGATACGGTAATAGTTCCAGCGAAACCCGTCTATTCATTCGTTTGTAGCTTTCTTTCTCTTATTCGGGTAACATTCATTCCTGCTGTTTGTGGGTAGTCTTCTCGGTTTATCCTATGTAATAAGAGGTAAGAGTAGTAGGAGCGATACCGTTGTAGCTAGAGCAGTAAATCCCTTTATCGAGAAAGTGGTAATGAAGGGTCTGTAGTAAGCAAACCCAGTAACTGCTCTTAGTAAGACCAGTCACAGGGATATATCGCTAAAAACCAGAGAAAGGCTGACTTCTATTTCAACTGAAACAGGCTTGGCTGGAAGATCTTTTCTTAAGTCAGA
>OY998254.1:5481298-5513798 GCA_963922045.1 Persicaria maculosa | reverse complement strand
AAGAAAAGGAAGAAGCGTGACTCCTTTCAGGAGTCAGGTCTGTTTCTAAACCTTTCCTAGCCTAGAAAAAAGATTTCCTCCTTCCTTGATCTACGACCAACCTCTTGTTTGTCTTTTACACTAACGTCACACATCTTTGTATGTAACATGTTAAGAAAACTCGTCTAATCGCTAGTAAGAGAAGCTTGAGCTTTACTTTGCTGTCACAGAATCTGACTAAAAAAATGACTTTCGATCTGTGGTTTTCTCACATCTATCTAATAGTAAAAAAAGAAAGACTAGCAGCGTCTTCTATAGCTATTGATTCGAGAAAGAGTCCTATCTTAACTCATTTAGTTAACAGAGGTTGGTCGTAGATCACTAAACTAAATGACAGACGAATAAAGCAAAGACTGAAAAAAATCCTTCTCAACCAGTTTGATTAGTAAAGGAAGTTTTGTGGGTCCTGTTAGTTATAAGTAGTAGTAAAAAGTTTGAGTCTACTTAGAGGAGTGAATCCCTCTAAGAGAGGGCCAGCAAGTTATATCTTTTTACCTTTTAATATAATATATCTTTCCTGATATGCTATCTTTTTAAGCTGGTAGAGAGATAACTTGATTTCAGCCAAGCTTCTGTTCATGTTCCAAAATATATATTTTACTTAATAGATGCGCAACTCTTATTGTTTACATAAAAAGGTCTGTTTACAGGCGGAACTTTCAAGTAGCTTTCCCTTTCAGTTGCCACTCTTTCTGTTCTATGTTCGTTCTTAGGAGGCTAGCTTCCCGAACTTAGTGAAGCTAGTGTGGTCAAGACCTCTCCTACTAGCAGTTCGTTTTTTGGTAATATCATTCAAAAAAAATGGAGCATTCTTTGGCAGGTATTGACTAGAGACTGGGACCAGTCTCTTTGATTTGATGCTGCTGACCTCGATGCGGCTGTGCTCTTCTTCGTATTCTTCGTTATCTGCATGGTACATCATCTCGTGCATTATAAAATCCTTCTTCATCATCCCTTCTCGTGCTTATTCTTCTGCTGATTGCGCAGGTGATGTCACTGTCAGGCGTTCTACTACTGGCTTCTGTGTTTTTCTTGCCTTTATCTCATTTCGTAGAAAAGTAAGAAGGAGGAAATCTATCAGTCGTTCTAGTGCTGAAGCGGAATGTCATGCTATTTGACTCATTTCGGAGATTGATATTGGATTAAGGGGTGTTCTTTTCACACCAACCCCTCTTTATTGTGATAATCGAAGTGATGTACTTTTACCATACGAAAATGAGAGTATTATATCCATCGCCCTTGACCCGGTTGGAAACTGGCACACTCACAAAAGAGACTTTTCTTATCCCGCCGCTAGCTCACAGGGTTCTTTGTCTAAGATGCATACTTGCCGAGGAGACTTCGTAACGCTTTTGAAAGGAGAGAAACTTCACTTGCTTTTTCCCCGGAAAGACGGAAAAGCCCCTTTCCAGCTCACTCTGTCAGTCCACTAAGACCGGTATACAGTAAGTCAGTACAGCACTAGCAATAGCTTTTTTCAGTACAATGAGTCCCCTTCTCCACGACCACTCTTTTTTTTTTTTCATTTGGGCTTTCTTTGGAAATCTCCGTGTCCCCCATAAACTCTTCCCAAGTCATTCCATTCCATTTTGGACTCGGACGTGGGCTTTGCAATTCAGTATCTTTTAAACCATAATTCTCCCATGAGTCCCCCAATTTTTCCTCTTCCTGCTTGTCAATGGGCTTAGATGGATCAAAGCATTCAAGAGATAGCAAGAATGCCAAGTCCAATTCCTCAATATTCAATCCATCTTCTTCTTCAGTGGCCCAAGCAAGATCATCTTTTTAAAAATCAGAGAGGATAGGGTCCAAGGGAATAAAATCGGGCTTAGGGAGAAGGTCCCTAGCCGTATTTATCCTCACCAAGGTTGAAAGACTGAAGATCCATGAATGGGTGAGGGTGGATGTAAGCTTTAGGCTCTTCATTGACATTGGTGATTAGTTGGATTGTAACAAACATTTGAAACTATCAACAAACTTCGAAACCTCCACACCTTCGCCAACCCTAATTGCCCAATCAACCCCTCGGGTCCTTTCTGTGACAACATTCGCTTCTTTCTTCGAGAATGCGCGGAGCTTGAGAACTACAATGTCGAAAGAATGTCAATATGGTGCACTTTTTTCTGGTTTACGAGATCAGGGGAACGGGTTGGAGCCATTCTTTTTTGTCAACCTCCATTAGAACAAAGGGAACAAAAACACCTATCCTTTCTTTTGTTATCGCTTTTGGAAAGCAGGAGTTGGCTCAAGATTGCCTATTTTTTTGAATTCCAGGCTTTCTCTGAATTTGAAAGTTCTCACTTAGTATAGTAGGTTTCCATACTAAGGCTCAAACCACCGTAGCGTCTACCAATTTCGCCATATCCCCCTTTCCTTTTACGATTAAGATCTCACCTGGTCTACTCCCACCCTTTGTTTGCTCCTGCTCGGTAGCAGGCTTTTTTGCGAGCTTGGTCCGCCGTGGGAAGATAAGAGACTTTGCTGCACTCATTCACTCCGGAAGTTAGGGAGTTTTTACTTTTTATTAAAAAAATCTTTTTCTTTCTCTTGATTGAAGGGCTTTAGCCTCTCATTTCGGAAGCAGAAGTTCAATTCTCATGCACTAGTCATTGCGTTGAACACCAATCTATTGCTCTGCAGAGGCTTGTCAGTTAGACTTCCGAATCCTAGATGCTAAGAATACGGTCTCCACAGGGAAGGTAAGGAAGAGACAGAGCGATGGTTCCTGCTTTCAGTTTGGATTGCTTTGGGCAGAGGCAGAGGAAGAAAGTATCTCGCTTGGATTCTTCTCACGAGTTGGATTCGAACCAACACTCAGCGAACTGCCTTTTATTCGACTCGTGAGTTCGGTCACCCGGTGAACCACGCGGAGGAAGGCTATGCCCGGGGGTCGGAGGTGCCGACCAAGAGAAAGGCCTAAAAAAAGAACACAACAATCAATCCCTACATTCTCAAGATTGAAGGCCCAGAACACATTCTACTAATAGCGCAAGGGGCCCACAGCTCCCACCAGACTACTTTTCTATATAAGTAGAGTGAAGAACAGGAACTGGTTTAACAAAAAGGGTCGAGAACTAACTGCATAGATCTGATACCTTCTTCCCTTGGTCTGGTAGGTAGGTTATGTAGGCTACAACTGTTCCTAGGTTGTTCGATCGCAAATGGCCAAATAAAGGTATTCCTGTAGCATTTGGATGGATGCTTACTTTCTTTTATAGCGGGTAGTGTGGGATCCGTAGTCGGGGAGAAAATAACCCGTTTGATTGAGTACGCTAACCAAAAATTTTGACCTCTTATTCTAAGAGTGAATAAAATAGGACTTAATAGGGCTTATGGAACACCAACGGAATCTTTGCTTTAAACGATTTGACCCGCAAAAATGATTCAGCTTTTTCTGGTCTTCCAACTCGGCCAATCGCCAGGATAAATACCTTAGCGGGCATCCTTTTTCCTTGAGATTTTTATCTTTCGAAAATCTCTGCAGATGAACCTTGTGATCTAGCTTTATTTTAGTAACCACTAGAATGGTCATACCTTCACATTAGTATGAGTTAAGCATGAGATGTTTGCTATGGATCTGGGCCTTAAATCAAGGAAGAAAAAATGACCAATTAAAGTCTCCGATTAGTATGGGTTAAGGCATGGCGATAGGTAGACAATCGAGGTTCAAAATGTTGATTAATCTGTATTTCGACAAGCCAAATAGAACCTGCAGTAAGCATGAATTGTTTTATGTTTTTCCGCTGTTGAATCAAAAATGGATGTTGACATCTTTAAATTAAAGAACTTCTAAGAAGAGAATCGAATTCCTTGAGTTAACCGTTGAAGAGGAATCTGAAATGGAACCTTTGGCGATATTCTCCCCCACACCCGTTCGGTAGTCTACTTCGGTTACAACACTCTTTCCCCTACGATCCGGCTTTGCTTGCTTCCCTCTTCCTTTGGTAAGACCTTGATGAAAAGTAAAGGAATAAGAATTGGCGAATCGGCTTTCTTTGTCTACGAATAGGCTGCCCAAAATAGGTACGTTTAGCCGCCGCGTGAAACTCTTCTCACGGTAAACGCGAGGGACTATCCTTTCTATCGCTTGCGCTTGCTTTTCACTCTCAAGACAACGGTCTCTCTCTTCTATAAAGCGAAGCAAAGCGCATGGCGCTGAAGTGAAGAAAAGAAAGCTCAATAAACACACACGAACACGATGCAGGGCATAGCATAAATGAGACCGCTGATCATTTCATAAAACATATATGCTTGACCTTTCTCGATGCTTTTTGGGGGATGACTCACCAACCGACCCAGCACTGATCGATGACAGAATGATATGAACAAATCCAAGAACTTGGATTTGCTAGTTATCCATTCACTTCTTTCTTTACCCCTTTGCATATGTTCCTAAATGGGTGTGCACCTCCAGATGGGCAGGGGCCGGCCTCCCACTCTCTTACGCAGCATTTATTAGCTTAGCTGAGTTGGGTGGATCGTGCAATAAGCCTCTCTCGACCCTCCCTTTCTCATACGTCTTTATCAAAGTCTCTCACCTTTCGAGATCCGGTCCATCATCAACTCAGTCAGATCTTCTGCCTGCTTTGATTAGGCTTCCTTTAACGGGTTTGATCGGCATTTCGTGCCTCTAGCCCTGCTGAATTATACCTTTGCTTGTTGGGTAGCGTAGTAAGGTTAGAGGCGCAACTAGAAGAGTTGGCTCCATATTTAAATATATATCTTTTTTTTCAATTTGATTGCAGTCTCCGAAGTCCTTCTTGATCGATGGTCCCCATTCTAGCGTTCGTTAGCAGAAGGAGATAGGATTTTTTAGAACATTTATGTGAAAATAACAGAAGCCGCTATAAGGGGAAGAAGAAAATCCTGCACCTTCACCTGCGAAGCGCTACGCTCCTGCTTACGAAAGACTACTTTCCAAGCGAACTACTGAAGACAGACTACTGGGAGTGGGAATAAAGCTCCAGCCCTTAGCCCTGAACTCCTTCAATATCGCACCTACTATCAAAGACTGAACCAAAGAAGAGAAGAGATGGGATAGACATAGCCATCTCTCCCTCACCCCGCAGCTCAAACTCCGCATCCTGATCCAGCTACGGACTTACTAGAGCTACTACGCATCCTAGAATTGGGGGAAGGTCTTGCAGAGCCTAAAAAAAGGCATATAAGACTGTAAGAATCTTCCTAAAGTCAAAGTAGCAGAAGACATGAAAGTCACTAAACAGCGCTTTAAAACGAGTCAATGTGGGAATATAAACAATAAAAGAAAAAGACCGAACCAGCAAGACTAATGTCTACTTATACTTTTGAGAGGTCCACTTATACATTCGAGAAAGTGGAATGCATTTTTTTATATCGCTATCGAAAAAGAAGGGATTAGCTTGATTCATGTGGACCGATGCCCATAGCCCGAGAACAATTTGAATAAATCGATGAATGTGTCCGGACCAAGCAAAAAATAAGCGCTAGCAGATGAGATTGGACCTATAGACTAGGCACCAAAGGAAGAAGCAGGCAAGACACTCTTGTTGGACAATAATGGGTCTAAAAAGCCCATTTAGAGCATTTGAATTGGAACCTTCTCGTACAAAGACCCAAGACTCGTTACCTTCGATTAACCCGTTGCTACTTCCGACTGCCCCCCTTCTTGTTGGGTGACCGGCCCATTCTTAGACTTGATGAACTCCTGTCGCTCGCGCTCCACTACAGGATACATTACGTTCCTTGGAAAGAGTCCGCTTTCATGGCGAGCCAAGCCAAGTAGCCACACCAGCATTCACCTCAGCAGGTGCATTTTGAACCCCGCATTCTCAGCAGCAGGCATCGTTTCAGTGGTCAGTTCTGACCGTATTGGTAGCATTGGTTCTTGGGACATAGGCCATTCTCGGTGACGGGTTGACACCAGGTTCCTTATTTGCCACTTTGCTTAAGACTTGGAATTGTAAGAAACAGAAGCTGTTCTGTGCCATTCATAGCTGTAACGACTACAACCGATGTTAGGAAAAGATTCTATCCGACAGGTGCCAAGCATCAGATTAGGATTCTGTCGTAATCACAGGAGGAGACCGGCTTTACCTATCCAATTGACCGTGTACATTTTTTGGTAATCAGATTTTCTTTGAACCAGCGATAAGGACGACCTCGAAAGAATCTTCTATCGCTTTTACGCATCTTCTATTGCTTTTAATGGAAAGAAAGACAGATATAGGGAAATTACATAAGTGAAGAAGGCCTACTCGCTTTTAGTCTAAAGGAGTGAGAAAGAGAAAGTTCTTGGACAACAAAGAAGACAACGTGTCGCGGTCGAAGGGGCGTAACTGCTATTTCACGACTAAGAGGAAGCTTGCTACTTTTTGAATCATGGACTGCCCAACATTCTTATCGAAATCAACCTTTTGAGTATGCCTATTTTACTGATCAGGTATCTGTCCTCCAGAGCAGGCGAAGCTCGGGAACTTAGTGTGAATAGAGGTTCCAATTCCATTCGCTACTCAGGAGTCACCGCACAGAAGCGATATCGAACATCACTTACGCAAAATGATCCAAATTCTAGCTGAAAGAAGACCCCATTAGTTCCTAATGGCGGGACGGGGAGACCGCTACAGCTCGGGTGCGGTATTCACTATGCATAGGGCACTAATAAGGTAAAAAGAAAGGATCCGGGTTGACGGAAGATTCTTTTTACAGGGACCATTTACCACGTAAGGAAAACCTGTGGTTCGAATCCGCAGCGTGGTTAGCCAACGAAAGGTTACACCAGCAGATAGAATGCTACTTCTTTCTGGTCTTACCACTTACCCATTACTTAGATTATTGACTTCACAAAGCGGGAAGGACATCAATCAACATCATTTCTCGGGCAGTTGATTGACTAGTTCCTGCATCTCGGAGTTGAGGAAGCTAGCCCCGACTATCTACTTAGTCTTTCTTCTGAGGACTCTGAGAGAAGACTTCGGGCCTCTCAGGTTGAAGCCGCTTCTAAGCCAATTCAATTACTTCTCTTTAGTACCGGTATAACATCGACTACTAAAAAAAAGTAGAAGGGAAGAAAGGTTATCCAGATCCACTAGCCACTTCTTTTGGTCCGGGATAGGAGGATCCACTTGTTGAATCAGACGAAATAGGACATCCGCGGGTGCTGGTACTCGATTCGAAGCAAATGTGGCTGGACGCCGCACTCCTGGCACCTAAAGGTTCTTTTTTCGCGTACTCTTTTTCATGTGTGATTTCCCCTCAAGGGTAGGAATCGTTTTTAGTACAGATCTTTTAAGCGAACCACTATTAAGAGTCTTTTATTCAGGATCATCTTATTTGGATGAGCCAAATCCTTTGCATTGCCATTCAACAAGCCCATGCTGTTGTGGTCATAATTATTGATTCTTAATAAAGTAACGGGGATTCAAATAATCCATTGCTCCGTTGACTCTTTCAAGCAAGGCTTCCTTGTCTCAGAGGCCCATACGCTCTCCATAGGACGGACATAGAATCGGGACATTAGGACCGCTGCCTTCTATCCGTATAGGCCGGATTTCGCTCCATTTTGTACGCTTCCCCAGTCCAGAAGATGATCTAGAATTGGGTCAATTACGTTTATTAGAAGTGGACAATAGAGTGGTTGTACCAGCCAAAACTCATATACGTATTATTGTAACATCTGCGGATGTACTTCATAGTTGGCCTGTACCTTCACCTTCCTTAGGTGACAAACTGAAATTCTGGTTATTTTCAGTTTGTCACGATCTTATACTTGTCTTTTCCTTAATTACTAGCCCTTCTTCATACGTGGAAGGTGCTAGTAATTAGAATATACTTTTTATGACTGGGTCTGAGTCTCACGATCGGGCTATGAGCATTTTGCAAGCTCCCAGCCCCGGGGGACCCGTAGATTCGAGGTTCCAGAAGAGAGTTCGATGGAAGAAGGTAAAATAGACGAAAGTCAAATAGACCAAGACCCGCCTCTCTGGATCTCGGACATCCATCGTCCTCTTCTCCAGCTGCCCCCCCAGGCCCAGCAGAAGCCCGCCGGAATTGGAAAGCGAAGGACACCGCGGCGTACCTCTGAGGAAGGGTCAAGAACCCTTCCCGAAACAAGGACCTTCCTTCTCAAGGAAAGGTGTTTTTCTAAGTACGTAACCTACAATACGAGAGACGGCATGTATTGTGGGAGTTCGAATAGTCTTGTCGCCACCCTGCAAGATCTCTTGCAATTGAGAGGTTCGAGTATACACCATAACACCTTATTAGCGGTTATCAAAAAAATGACGCTAAAAGGAAATACGGATCTACTGGACTTCAAATTGGATGTAGAAAGAAACGGGCTTTCGAGTCCTTTCTTTCGTCAGGTTTTGGACGAATTTCAAAAAAGGGGTAAAGTCTATAATTTTGTGTCAATTTGTGAGGGGGGGTGGCGGGTATTGTATAGTAGGGTGGTCCTGGACAAGCTCTTAGGGAATAATCTCTTTCTTATTTCTTCCTTTTTTTCCCATGACGACTAGGAACAGGCAAATTAAAAATTTCACTTCGAATTTCGGACCTCAACATCCTGCTGCTCATGGTGTTTCGCGATTAGTATTGGAAATGAACGGCGAAGTGGTGGAACGCGCGGAACCACATATTGGATTACTCCAGTGCGGCACGAAGCCGCTGACGCCGAGTCGGCTCCTATGCCGCTAGCTATGCCCTGCTTGGTCCCCCGGCACGGTTGAGGTTCCGTAGCGCGTCATGAGCACCGGGCTAAGGGGCGGTTGAGCAACTCAAGCGAACCGCCCTACCTTACTACAACATAAGGACAGAAGGGAGAAGGTTGTGACGGTGGCCTCGTTATCCACATCTCCGGTCGGATGAATAGAGGACCGACCGACCCGGGTTTTCACGAGCGTTGGCGGGTCCTGGAGTGCCTGTCAAGGGCACTAGCGCATACCCCGGGGTGATCATCACCACCTGCACCTCACATCTCGGCACAGTGGAACGTGTAACCTGCCTGCTGTCCCATTCAACTACATTTGTTCCTGTAATCCATAGCCTAACAGAACGCAGCAGCGAGGGACAACCCGCCCATACAGCCAGCGGGGAGGATGGCACTACTGGCAAAGACCGTCTGGCGAAAACGCCGCAGGCGTGAAGCGTGGTAGGCCCGCGCCGAGGGAGCATAGGGGAAAAGGAACCCGGACGGTGGAAGAGCCAGGAGAGGCCAGGTCATTTGACGGAAATGGAAGGCTTTTCCCCTATTAGAGAGGGCCAATGTTCATAAAGGGAAGTGCATGAAAAAGAGGTTATGCAATAAAGAATGTAAGAAAGCGAATTCAATGAACAGATAGAGTCAACGGTACAACAGACAGCGCTGCCTACACGCGAATTAGCTTCCGAGGTCGAGCAGTCTCAATTCATTTCACTACAGGTTCTGAAGGAAATGCTGGGCTGGGCCACCTCGAATGGCGTGAGCCGCATGCGGGGAGACCCGCACGTACGGTTTTTAGGGGGATCTGGTCGAAAGACCGGCCGGCGCCCACCCGACTAGAGGGACTGAGAAATTAATAGAGTACAAAACTTATCTTCAAGCTTTACCTTATTCTGATCGTTCAGAGGGCGATCGCGGAGTCACTGAATGAAGTCCTCCGTTTCTTTCGGAGGTGCTGACCCGCAGCGAAGCAGAGATGACTAAGTGACATATAGAATATGGCGACGACAACAGCATGTCGTAGAAGGAGATAACAGGTGGAGCCAACGACCCACTAAGACTAAGGTATCTACAACTACATCCCCGAGCGGCAGTCAAACGAGGGCGTGAATGCGAGATGCCAGTGGAATGATCGGCCGGACAGAGGTTAGGGCTGCTTCCTTCCCACCGCGTCCTTCCTTGTGTGTCGGAGATATAAAGCGAGTGCACCGGAAAAGAACGGGAACTGAGTCGATCTATTCTATGGCGAAGCATCCAAAGCATAACTGCACACTCACACGATCTTTGCCGAGAGATAAGAGCATTCAGTGAAACCGGTGAACTACACTTGCTTCTGGATAGATGTGTGGGACAGAGAGCTCGTGGTACCTGCTGCTCACCCTTCCTCCTCTGCTTTGAGAACCGTGTGAACGGAGAGTGGGCAGAAGGGAAGGAGGTCCTCATACGGAGTCGCACACTTACTTGAGCAGTGCGAGAGACTGGGGAATGGGTCGAGTAAAGTCCCCTGGGGCCGGAAAAATGACAGACAAAGCTTTACATAGTGCTTTTTTTTCTTAGTGATTGGAAAGTAGGGCTCCTATTGACTAGACGTCAACCTCCCTCAATCAAAGGGAGACCCGCTTTCCATACTAGTTGTTACGTTATGCTGTCATTTTTCCAATATCATTGAATAGCATGGCCTGGGGCTAAGGTAACTCAAGTAGGAGAGCCGTGTTATGGGTGACCTTATTGCACGGTTCAGAGAGCACTTGTGTATGTGATGCAAGTGAACGTGTACGAAAAAGCTGTATCTAGGTCGAGTTCTTCGTTCCGTCGTCGACCCTATCTATGTTTCTACGATGGCCCAAGAACACGCTCATTCTTCAGCCGTAGAGAGACTTTTGAATTGCGAGGTACCATTACGAGCTCAATATATACGAGTGTTATTCCGTGAAATAACTCGAATTTCAAATCATTCACTTGCTTTAACTACTCATGCTATGGATGTGGGAGCATTAACTCCGTCCCTGTGGGCTTCTGAGGAGCGAGAGAAATTGTTGGAATTCTATGAAAGAGTCCCGGGAGCCAGGATGCATGCCAGTTTCATACGACCAGGTGGAGTGGCACAAGATTTGCCTCTTGGCTTATGTCGAGATATTGATTCCTCCACACAACAATTTGCTTCTCGTATCGACGAATTAGAAGAGATGTCAACCGGCAACCGTATCTGGAAACAACGATTAGTGGATATTGGTACTGTCACTGCACAGCAAGCAAAGGATTGGGGATTCAGTGGTGTAATGTTAAGAGGTCGTGCGACATGAAGACATTGATAGCAATATGGGGGAAGTTCCCATCAGGCAACAACGGTTCTGCCTGACCCTACTTAAGCATGCATCTTATGTCAGTGAAGACTTAGTGTGAAGCCTTGGAGCTTACGTTAGAAGAAGGCCGGGGGCTAGGGTGAGCTGAGGGGGGACAGCGTAAGTGAGCGAATGTGTGTAAGCCCAGTCAAACATGACTGTTCTAGGCGGGGCGGGCCGCCCACCTTCGAATGGTGTTGGTCCGTAGGACCGTGAACGGATTCGCCTCTGGCCTCTGGGCACGTCGGAACCGCATGAGTTCACCGGGGTGGAGCACGGTCCGCCAAAATCGGCATAGGTTAGGTGCTATTGATGGAACATGGTAAGCCTATCTTTCTCCATATGGAAGTGCTGCGGGCACATAGAAATGTGGGTAAAGGAAGCCTCAAAAAGCGAAGGCCGAGCTGTAGGTCACGTGACCTGCACCGAGTTGGTGGCTGACTGGGCTTTTTCCTTGATCAAAGGAGATCAGCTCGCCTTCTTGTTATCCAAAAGTCGGTCGAATCGGGCCTACCCCGCGAACGTCCTGCGCCCCCTTTTTTTACTAAGACTAATAAGGGAAAGAAAGCCTCAACCAGAACCACATTCCTTTTGTGTGCGGATGTAGTTAAGTGTCTGACTCTATTGGTCATAGTTTCCTGCTGTTGCGGCCGGTGCTCGTTTGCGCGCGCGTGAACCAACCTAACAAAGAAGGAAAGGATGCCTCTCGGGGCATCTGAGAATGATTCGAGCCGTATGAAGGGAAACTCTCACGTACAGTTTGTGTATTTTTTGGGGGGGAAGGAGCCCGACAGGGTCCCCCCACTGACTTGGCTCGGGCCTAAGTGAAAGTGAAGTGGTGGGCCTACCCATCCCAACCGGGGGTATGCTGGGATTTGCGAAGAGCAGCACCTTACGATGTTTATGACCAATTGGATTTTGACGTACCAGTAGGTACCAGAGGAGATCGCTATGATCGTTACTGTATCCGTATCGAAGAGATGCGACAAAGTGTTCGGATCATTGTGCAATGTCCTAATCAAATGCCTAGTGGCATGATCAAAGCCGATGATCGTAAGCTATGTCCTCCATCACGATATCGAATGAAACTATCCATGGAATCGTGCGCCGTGTGAAACGTAGATCATCGCCGTTCTTAACCGAGACTCAGGTTAAGCTCCGTCTCGGAACCTTTAGGGGTTAGGAGTAAAGCATCCCGAGGTTGGCGCATCTCGTTGGGCGTGGAGAAGCATTGGGAACCTCCATTTCTTTCTTCGGAGCCCTTTCTTTTCTCGTCCCCCCGCCCCGGCATAGCGCTTCGCTTCCGGTTCTTCGGAAGAGTCAACGGACTTCTTTCTTCATTGATCTGGGGGAAAAGAAAGCAAACCGTCTACCAGTTGGAAAGCTAGACATCAAGTAAGTGGCTTGATGAGGATAACTAAGCTGACACGCCGGAGTTGGCTGCTGGCACAACAGGGTGGTGCCTTACCGCACCGCAGGCGGACGCGCGGTAGCGTTCGTGGTGGTGCTTCAGGATTCCAATGTACTGCGTCCAAGATCAGAACGAGCTTGCCGGCGGACCACTGTCGTCCCATTCTTGAGTGAGCTGGAGCGCAGCCATCTTATCCACTGAATTAGCTAGAAGCTATCGCTTCGGGTCGAAGCACTAAAAGAAAAGGACCGGGAAACGCGGCGGCATAGGAACCACGGGACCCCCCTACTAGTAAAGGGAAAACGGAAGTTTTTCTTTGTATAGGTTGGGTTGCTGGATATACGGGATCCTTGTAGTAGGCTGAGCCAACATCCAGCCGAGAGAGGGCAGTCTTTAGAAGCAAGAGGGTGGTCGAGTCTTTGCCTTTTCTTATCTTCTTCCCGCCCTAGGAGTAGGAGTAGCACAAAAAGAGGAACCCGGCAGGGGTATTGACCCAATGATAAACCACTAGCACCTTCCTCGTTGAGGCTCCGTGCACTGGGAAAAGGCTCTAGCGACAGGAAACCGGCCACTAGTTACAAAGCTCTTTAAAGGTATCGAGAGGGCTATCACAGTCAGGTGCGAAGCAATTAGCCCTATTTGTAAAGTACCCTTCTTCCTATTTAGGGTAGTGGGTTGAGGGTGGTCGTAGATCAGAAGAGTGCCCGCCCTTTCTTTTAAGTAGGCCACTTTTTCCGGAACGCAGTCTGGGATAACCGTAACCGTATATATATTTACAAAAATATCTTTGATGCTGTCATTTCAAAATGTCCGCTTCAACCGCTCTTTCACCTCCCAAAGAGCAAAGTTGGCTTGACGAGCGCAGATGAGGAAGCGGGAGCAAGAAAACCAATAATCTCTTTCTTGTCCTTCTACTTAAGGGGCAAAGAGAAGCGCTTTTGCTACTGAGAAAGCGAACGGTCAGCGCGAAGGTTCAAGACTTAGCCGAGCGTTAGCGAAGCGTCGGTAGCAAGACAACGCGTTAGCAAAGCCTCATTCTCATAGCGAGGCGCTGTAGTAGCGCCGAAGCCCTATGTGCTATAATACTGAGCCAAGGACGCTCCGCCTTATCTATAGAAGCAGTCAACTGAGTTCTGAACGAATTAGCTCCTTGGTAATGGCTCAATCTATAGATAGAAAGCCCTATGATGGGAAACTACCACGTTAGGTCTGGAGAGAGATGAGACCGGTTATATAATAAAGAGAGCAGATGCAAGCTTTTTCTTTCAATAGCCGGCGACTACAGGATCATCGGTCTACTCTACCTCAATTCACCATTTCGAACCTTATACAGAAGGTTTTTCCGTACCAGCTCCTTCTACCTATACCGCAGTTGAAGCACCTAAAGGAGAATTTGGTGTCTTTCTGGTCAGTAATGGAAGCAATCGTCCCTACCGTCGTAAAATAAGAGCACCTGGCTTTGCCCATTCACAAGGACTCGATTCTATGTCCAAACATCACATGCCAGCAGATGTGGTCACCATCATAGGTACTCAAGATATTGTGTTTGGAGAGGTGGATAGATAGGACTACTAGTTGCTCGATCAGGACCCTAGCTTTATTGCGAGCCAAAACCTTGCCTGATCTACGACCACCCTTGGCTAGCAACCTAACTTGGAAGAAGTTCCCGCCCGCGCTCTCGTTTTCCAAGCCGGCTTTGCCAGCTCTTCAATGGTTACGGAGGATGACTTTCCGAACTCAATGCAAAAAACACGTGCAATAAGCGTCTGGGTTAGTGTTCGTGGGGATAACTAGTCCTAAGCCAGTTGAGGGAATTTCCTATCCCAATCTCATCTCAAGATTTGGTTCTAATAAACTAGAGAATCAAGGCGAAGACGCCCACCTTACGCGAGGTGAGCTCTATCTGCTAGCGGAGGAAAGGAAATTTTAGCGCCATTAGTCTCCTTGGATAAAGTACTCGCTATGATAAGAAGATGATCCACTAGAGAGTGGACCCAGGGACGGGTCAGAAGGTATAGGATTTGAAAAGGGCAAGCGAGCAAGCAAGGGCTTTTCTCGAATCAACTGTGGCACTTGAGCTAGTGGCATATCTTAATAAATGCCCATCTTTAGAAGAAGATATCCGACATTCCACTTTCGGTATAAAGGTTCTTTTTTTTATAGATGCTGCGGCGTAAACAGTGATCATTGCACTAAAAGGGGTTCCGGGTCAAATAGTTGGGCTTTCCCCAAAAGGACTTGCCGAAATAGCGCATCCAATCGAACTAGCATTGTCCGCGAAGAGGCTTCATTAGCAGTCGTTGTCGGGGAAACTCTTACCGTTCTAGAATAAATGGAAAAAATCCCCCGGTTCCCTTACTTTTTGCCGTGCCTTATTACGGCCACTCTCTCTATAATGACTCTCCAATAACAGATCAAATAAGTCTACTCAAATTCTTTGTGTTTCTGGATTGTAATAATCAGAGTTCACACTTTCGCAGTGATTGGGGTTTAGCTTAGACTGCACTCTGTGAGAGCAAAAAAACGAATTAGTTCATTTTTTTCTTGAATCAGGACAGTGGCTCAAGTCTGACTTCTCGCATCAAAAAAACGGATGCACGCGAAATTGAGAGCTATTACCAGCGCAGTACATATTCGCATTGGACCAAGGCGAGCAGGCCGATAGAGCCCAACTCGGCAAAGCTTATCAAACAAACGGCCGGAGTGCTTTTTGAAGTCCTATGCGCCGTTAACAAGACTGAGAAAGTCGAAGAAGTTGCTCCTGAGGGTGGTAAAAAAAAAAATGATAGCCTCAATGCATGATTTTGTTATATGTTCACCACGTATTTGTTAAAATTCAATAGAACAACTGACTCAATGCAATGTGTTATCGACGAATAGATTATTGCAGCTGCAAAAGATGTTGAAGAGAAACAGAATACCTATGCACCTTATAAGATTCTTCCCCTGGATTCTGCTGGGGCTTCTCAGTCCATCATGCAGCTTGAATTGAAGAGGTAGTCATCTCTTCTATTTTACTTTGTTTTGTTGTTTAGAGTGGGATGTGATGTTCAGTTTGTTGATTTCCCTTTTTATCAGGTTAAGGCTGCTGTGGCTGCCTTATTGAACACCGGTTGCTTAAATCGGCCACCTGCATTTCAGCAGCATAGGCGGAAAACGAATGACTTGGATCTTTTTTTTGATTGGCTGAGAGCCATGTTTAGATTTCAGGCATGTTCCCTTGTTGCCTACAATCCCCTTTTTTTCTTTTTGAGTGCTGATTGGAATGAAAATGTATTCGGAGAAGTCACTCTTGAAGTTGGTCTATTTTTATGTTTGTAGAGAGACAATAATGTCAGGAACCCGCGGGAGAACTTGATAATACTACTTGCCAATGTTCGTATTAGACTTAATCAAAAGCCTGAGCCTCTGAACAAGCTAGGAAACTTTTTATCATCTCATAGTGTGACTGTCTTGTGTTGGTTTTATCTATACGGTTGATGCCGCTGCATTGACATTGCACCATATTAACAAGCATAATGTCTTAAATAAAAAATGGGCTGGCTTTTTTATCCCAATACTGGGTTTTGGCGAAAACTCATTGTCTATGTGCAGCTTGATGATCGAGCTGTTGATGCTGTTATGAACAAGTTTTTCTAAAACTACAAAACCGGGTGCAAGTATTTGGGACGAAAAGACAGTTTAAGGTGCGAGATTTGAGTCTCTGCTCTAAATGCTTATGCTTTTACCACATTACTGATCAAGGAGTTACTTTGTTCTGGCTCTCAAAATTTTTAATTCACTTGATTTATGTTGTTTCTTCTCTCTATAGGTCAAGGACAGCTGGAAGTTCAAATTCTTTAAATCCAATCACTACGAAACAAGGCCGGAACAAAATTGGAGACTTTGGAAAACTGCAAACAAATAGTCAACTTAAACTATCAATTATATTACATCCATCTCCACATAGAAGTGTTGGAAAAGAAAGCCATCTGAGAGGCAGAGGTTGACTATCCATTTCATCTCTCTCTGACTTTTTCTAGAGCTGAATTGCGCGTGCACTTCTGCCAGAGCGGAATCACGTGTGTACTTGGTGTATAATCTCTGCAGTATCTTCCATCGGAACCCCAAATCGGCAACGAATATGTCCTTTAGACTTTGAAAAAAATGGACGAATACTCAAAGGTGGAAACCCGGCTTAAGCTGGTTGTACTTGTAAGTTCGTTCAATTCACACAGGCAATGTGATTTGGGGATATTTTGTTTGCGGTAGCCAGAGCCAGCCAGTTTTTCATTAAACAGGCATTATCTGGTCCCGTGCGGATTAACACCCTTTCATTTCTATCGAAGGCAGCCAACCATATGAAAGCATTTGATCGTCGCGGTTTAACCGGTCAGGGTCTAGTCGCAGCGAGTAAAGGAAACTCTTTCTTTCTATTATAGAAGATAGACCATTTACTGAGAAGAGAAATGACCATGAACCATAAGCCCAGACGTCGTTACCCTTCCTACGTTTGCCGCTTTCGAGCTGTAGTTCGCTAGCTCTGTTGTTAGATTAGATAGGTGTAGTCACCCCCTTTTTATTTAGAAGAATCTCGATTTGCTTTGTCTTCCGTGCTCGGGCTAAGCCCTTGCCTTGCTTTTCTCCCGTCACCTCTGGCTTGGCTATCTGCCTTTCCGACCAACTCATATGGTAGTGGGGGGACAGCTGACCACCACTTACCCTGGCTGGCTTAGACGAAGACTTTCTTTGTTATGGGAAGGCTGAAGCCTCTGTCAAAATTGCACCTTTTGATGGTCAATAGAAACTTCCATTTCTTTCTTTGAGCTGAGCTCCTAAGGCTAAGGAGTTGCTTTCTATGGAGCTTCCATATAGGCCCCCTTTCATACGATCCATGAACAAGGGCCTAACTGAAGCTATGACACCAATATGACCTATGGTTGATGTACTACTTTATCGAACGTAGAGTAAGCCAACCCTTAAGCGTTGAGTCCCTTAATGCAATTACATTCCCTTAGTAAGGAGTCCTATCTTGTCCTACTCAAGCCAAGCGGTGGAGTAGGGATTTCCCTCACCTTATGGCGAGGCCTCCTATAAGACTGTGCTATCTCTTCCTCCTTTCAGGTCCAAGCACAAGGCGAACAATGCCTAAAGTACTCCTTGAGATCTAGCTTTAGAGCAGGGGCAACACCCACCGTTTCACTAGCTCTTTCGACATCCTTTAGGGAGTAGGGATAGGGATCTGTCACTCACTCTATTAGGCTGCTATCTGATCGTTAACGAGTAGAAAGCAGCTATAATCGTTTAACAGCGCTGGATCCTGCTTCTTTTCTTTCATGGTCAAAACGAGCATCATGATGGGTTGGAACCTATCAGAGTGAAAGCCTTTACATGCATCTTCCTTCGGGGAGAATTCTAATTAATAAGAATTTGATCTGTTTAACCGGCTGATAGGCAACTCCACTCCCTTTTGTATGCACGCAGGTAAGACTGATCGGAAAGACTGTCAACTCCTTCTATCCATTTTATTGAAAGAGAATTTATAATGAAACTCGCTACCTTAAGTCATGCCTTTACTCCAAGAGCTAACTCATTGGGACTTGCATTCCTAAAAGAATATCCTATAGGACCGGTGCTCCATGCTAGACTATTCTCGTCCCATTGGTGGAGCATTAGCCTAACAAAAAGGAAAAAGAGGGCCCTTCGGCGCGTGCTGTTGGCCCCGGAGATGGATAGTCATGCACTTAAGAGACTAACAAGAAGGCGATTCTTGAGAGGATCGAATGAAAACGTAAGCAACTCCTTGAGCGCGCCGCATAACTCTGTCTACGCAGTGACTTACGTTGGAACTAAAACATGGGAATATTTGGACTCCTCACGCAGGCAAGGAAAGAAATGACATAAAAGTCCTAACTGAATGAATTGATGTTGAGTAAAAGCCATTTTGCTTGAGAAGAATTCTGCGATTGGAACTCGATCTGGGAAAAGAATACGGAGAAAACCACGTGACTAATCAGAGGAGCAGGGCATTGACTGTTATATGTGAGTGAAGGGTCCGAAGGTGATGCCTGTAACTACTACGTTGCGTTATAGCTATTGCAATGAAAGGTTTTTATGAATGCTTGCTATTCCCCTTCAAGAGCTACTAATTCCCCTTCGTATACGTAAGATGGGTACTCTTTCCCACCTTTTATGCGTGTTGTGAACTACTAGTCGTAGGACACTTCACTTTCACTACAACTATGCATTCGATTCCTTTCCTGTTATGGAAGTTCCAGGTCTTGGAAGAGCAAAAGCAACTATAGAAGCAGTACTTTCGGTTACAACACCTGAAGATGGAGTTTCACCTTCCTCACCTGCTACTGTAACTAGAAAGATTGAAGTCACTGAAGATGGAAAGGTTTCAGCTACTCCTTCTACGCCTGTAGTTTAAAAGGGAAGCAGAAAGCATTCAATCTTCGCCTGCTTCAAGGCTTACAGGTGAAACGTAAGTAGCTGTTCATTCCCTAGTCTCTGTATCAGATTATCCAGGCGTTGAAGCCTTTCCATACTCAGTAGGACCGCAGGGTATGGCAATTAAGCCCTTTATAGTGACTTCAGAATCGGACTCTCATCTGGTGACGCATCTTTTGTTGCAGTTCAGGCTGCTGATTTAGCTTCAAGTCAATTAATTAGTCTAATCTGAAAGTACTGGTTTAAGGATTCCATCTTCAGCTGGAGATCTAATAGCTGAATTACAATCTTCAGTGAATTCCTCAGCTACGGCTATAGAATTGACAGTTGTTTATGCAGAAAGGAATCAGCTATGACTCTGATAGGCAAACTTCCTCAACTTAAGCTGTAGTAGACTTTGTAAAGGCTTTATTGCCTTTACTTTCATATGCCTCTGAAACAACTAGAGCGACTCTAGACTCGGAGCCTCCCCTTAATCTACGCCGCATTCTTCCATGTCTCTCTTTGTGAGTTTGGTCTCAGTTTAGTCTCAATGGGTCAGCAACAGCTTCGACGAGGGCTCCTCGGAGTACCCACTTCCCTCTTCATCGCTCCCCCCCCCCCCGATACCGATCCCGATCTCCCGTTTGATAATAGCGTAGGTGAGAGAGGTTCTACCCGATACAGATACAACATCGCCTCTTTCACCCCAAAACCGGGACTAGGTTAGTTAGGCTATCCGACTGAACTGGATGCGCGTGTAAGAGAGAGGCTCTCCAACGCGTGTAAGCCTATCCTTCCGCTCTGACTAGCTTTCGTTCTCCCGTTCGCTACCTCAGGTTAGAATTACGCAATTGGCCCAGTTAGAGTTCTGACTATAGCTGCAATCTATCTCATATTGGGGAGAAGTGTCCTCGATCAAACTCTCAATTTCTTAAGAGAAGAAAGCCACTTTTTTTTTACGCCCCAAAACCCCCATGCCTTTCTTGGTTGGACCAACCGGAAATTCTCCTACAAGTCTTCCCTCTTTTTTAGAGCAAGAAGCTCCACTACAAAGGAAAGAGGTCAAAAATGCGATCATTTTTCTTATTCGAATTATCCAGAAGGTTGACTCACTTAATCGATACCTCTCCGAGCTCGAATGGCGACTTGCGTAGTCAAGGCATAGAGGCGGTAAAAACAAGTGTACATTTTACAGTGGAGCATCTTTTGGAAGTAAAGGGGATTTCTATCCCGGAAGATCACAAGTTGCAAGCAATTCAACATGTGACAAACCGGACAATTTGAAAAATGTAATGAATACGCTCCACGATCTTCTCGTTTTTCAGGCCTCCTTTCAAGCTATTCTTTCTTTCGTAAATCAAAGACCACCGGGGGGTATGTAGACTCTTATTCCGAAGAAGAATCGACAAAGAATGACGAACAAGAAATCGTGAATTCAAAAGCGTGACGAGAATTCTCAACTCGAGATGTTAGAAGGTGCAAAATCAATAGGTGCCGGAGCTGCTACAATTGCTTTAGCGGGAGCTGCTGTCGGTATTGGAAACGTATTCAGTTCTTTGATTCATTCCGTGGCGCGAAATCCATCATTGGCTAAACAATTATTTGGTTATGCTATTTTGGGCTTTGCTCTAACCGAAGCTATTGCATTGTTTGCCCTAATGATGGCCTTTTTGATCTTATTCGTCTTCTAATCTTTTTAGTGAAAAAGAGGTACTCGAAGCTGCAGGTTGAATCCTTTCAACTGTCGTTTTTTGACAAGAGGAGGCCCACTCCAGAATGAGTGGGGCAAGGGGAGTGGGAGCTGTGGGCCCCTTGCGCTATTAGTAGAATGTGTTCTCAATAGAGGGAAAGGACCTACCTCAATAGTTGGGACCGACCAGTAATTACTGGATTACAAAGCATCCATTGCTTGGAATTCGAATTGGATTGACTTTCATACCTAACAAGCGGGAGCTAGTTCAGGACTCCATTTGGCAGCTTTACGCATAATATCGTTACCCTCGCGAGCAAGATCACGCCCCTCATTACGAGCTTGTACACAGACTTCTAGAGCTACTCGATTCACTGCAGCACCCGGCGCATTTCCCCACGGGTGGCAAAAGTTCCGCCACCGAACTGTAGTACCGAATCATCCCCACAGATCTCGGTTAGAGCGGGCATATGCCAAACGTGAATACCTCCGGAAGTAACAGGAATAACACCAGGTAGGGAAACCCAAGGTTGAGTGAAATAAATACCGCGACTTCGGTTTTTTTCAACAAAGTCATCACGTAGTAAATCAACAAAACCTAAAGTGATGTCCCTTTCCCCTTCAAGTTTACCTACTACAGTACCGAAATGAATATGATCTCCACCAGACCAGACGTAAGGCTTTAGCTAGTACACGGAAGTTTATACCGTGATTTTTCTGTCTATCAATAACTGCATGCATTGCACGGTGGATGTGAAGAAGTAAGCCATTATCTCTCAATAATGAGCGAAACTCGTATTTGCAGTGAATCCCCCTGTTAAGTAGTCATGCATTATGATAGGAACTCCCAATTCTCTGGCAAATAATACAGCCCTTTTCTCATTTCTTCGCATGTACCTGCAGTAGCATTCAAGTAATGTCCTTTGATTTCACCTGTTTCAGACTGTGCTTTTAAAAAGGCTTCGGCACAGAATAAGAAACGGTCTCTCCAACGCATAAATGGTTGGGAGTTTTCATCATCTTTGGTAAAAAAAAGTCCGCCGCGAAGACATTCATAAACTGCTCGACCGTAGTTCTTAGCGGACAACCGCAATTTCGGTTTAATAGTACATCCCAAAAGGGGACGTCTAGTCTATATTTTTTGCATTTGTTCTCCATTTCTAAGTTCATAGCTTTCGCGGTAGCTTCATCGATGTTACCTACCAAAGAAAAGGCCTGCTCGGGAAGCCCGTCTAATTCTCCGGAAAGGATCAATTGAAACCCTCTAATTGTTTCTGCTAGACCAACATATTTTCCTGGCGAACCTGTAAATACTTCGGCAACGAAAAAGGGTTGTGATAAGAAACGCTCCATTTTTCGTGCTCTTGCTACGGTTAAACGATCTTCTTCGGATAATTCGTCTAACCCAAGGATAGCTATAATGTCCTGAAGTTCTTTGTAACGTTGTAAAGTTTGCTTAACTCTTTGCGCAGTTTTATAATGTTCCTCGCCAACGATTCGAGGTTGGAGCATAGTTGACGTTGAATCTAAAGGATCTACTGCCGGATAGATACCTTTGGCGGCTAATGCTCTTGATAGTACAGTAGTTGCATCTAAATGTGCAAATGTCGTGGCAGGAGCGGGGTCAGTAAAATCGTCTGCAGGTACATAAACTGCTTGAATCGAGGTTATGGACCCTTGTTTGGTAGAAGTCATTCTTTCTTGTAAAGAGCCCATTTCGGTACTAAGAGTAGGTTGATAACCCACAGCTGAAGGCATTCTCTACCCAATAAGGCAGAGACTTCAGATCCTGGGACGAAACGGAAGATATTGTCAATAAATAGAAGTACGTCTTGTTTATTAACATCTCGGAAATATTCCGCCATAGTTAGGGCAGTCAAACCAACTCTCATACGAGCTCCGGGCGGTTCATTCATTTGCCCGTAGACTAGAGCCACTTTTTCTTCTGGAAGATTTTGTTCATTAAGAACTCCGGATTCTTTCATTTCCATGTAAAGATCATTTCCTTCACGAGTACGTTCACCTACGCCGCCAAATACAGATACACCTCCATGAGCTTTTGCAATATTGTTGATTCATTCCATAATGAGTACGGTTTTACCCACTCCAGCTCCCCAAAAGAGTCCTATTTTTCCTCCACGGCGATAGGGGGCTAAAAGGTAATAGCACGAGTTCGGCTCCTCTCTCTGAGATTGGATGGGCTCGGCTACTCGATCCAGATATCTGAAAAACCTTATATCTTCAATGAATAGGAAAGCTTATTCAACTACAGCAAAGATTAGTTTATGCTTGGCTGGGATCGATGCAGCAGCCTTTATTCAGTCAGTAGGTGGGAGGTTGTTCCAGCAGTCTTATCCGAGCTGGGGTGAAAGAACGGAAAGTCGCATCAAAGAACGTTTCTTCTTTCTTATCAGCTAGACTGGCCACAGTTACTACATCTTTTATCGAGGGAAGTGACTCTTTGTTCTCTCTTCCCCAGCCGGGTCGTGAAGGGAATGAAGTGAAACCAGCGATAGCAGGCATTTCCAACTGCTGGTGGTCTCCCGTTATAACGTATTGAAGATAAAGATCTTTTTGTGTGCTATTGAGCCCCCTATGAGGAGAGGAGAAAGAGATGGGCAGGGCCTCTTCGTTCCGTTCGGGCAGGGATGGCAGCGAGCAACCACCGATAGCAGGGCACAAGTCAATACCAGCTGGGCCGGCTCCATATCCTTTCTTCCGGATGAACGAATCAGACTGAACCACTGTAGAATTTTCAGCTGCTGGCAAGCCTTTATCCTTTCTATGGTCGGGCTCAGACTTGTCCATTCAAGGTATAAGTCCTTTCCTTTCAAGCAAGAAAGACTCGACTTACTCAACAGGTCTGCTTTCCCTTTCCTACCTTTATTGACTGGACTGGCTAGTTTAAGAATGGAAGGCTCTGAAAGGCAATTCCTTTTTTGGTTCCAGTTGGTCGGTTGAAAATACATACGAGAAGAAAAAAGAAGGCTTTGAGAATAGCTAACTCGTGTTGACGGAAGAGTGTTTCGGTGGCTGTAGCTAATACAACGAAAGCGAGTAGGGATTAACCAAGAGCTCGTTCACCTTCAGACCAAGAACTCAAAGAGCGAGAGCGAGCCACGTAATCCACATACTAATCAATCTTACTGATACTGAATGCTAGCAAAAAAAGAGATCAATAGAAGAATAGATAGAGTACGAAAATGATTCAAACACTAGAGCATAATCCAATCAAAAATCGAATGCCTTGAGCACTGAAGCCGGAAGGAAAGCCATTAAGCAAGCCCCTAACTTCATACTACATTTCCAGCCTTTGCCCTCTCAAGCAAGATAAATGGAACCAAATGCAATCAATCGTCAGACCGCCGAAAGTCACTCTTTCTGTTTAGCTTTTCCAGGCATACAATCAACACTTAAAAAAGAAAAGGCCTTCTATTGATCGAACGAGTTTCACACACAAATTCGTTAAGTTAAGAACACAACCGTAATATGAAAGGCTATGGATATAGTCTACATCGGCCTATTAGTCATAGGAAGAGGAACAAGACCATTCGCTAGGTCGCGGGACCCTGTGCTATGATTAAGAATCTCCTTCGATCTACTCCGAACTAGTCTTTGGTCTATGATCTCTCATCCATGGTATCTCTTCCCGCTTTTGCTATTGATCCTTTCCTTCCGTAGCTTTCTGAACTGGTAGCTTCGTCCCTTCCCTCATCGCCACCTCTCTGCCCCACTCGTTCACCTGCACTCGTTCCCGCCAGCCAAGCAGGTATTGAAAATAGTCAAAGCACCCTGAACTGGACCAAGCAACCGAAACAGGCTTCGGAGGAGGAAGCAAAAGCTTTCGTTCGCATGTAGTCACTCAAATGATCTGTACTTTACGTAAGCCTTTTCTTTTAGTGCAGCTCAGCTGGATTCTAAGCGAGGGGCAGTACTGAACCGGAGTCGAGTTAGTTCCCCTCAAAGGCTTCTTCCGAACTTGCCATCCAGTTGCTTATGAGAGCAGGAAGCTGAACGGAGCCGAGAGGGTGGTCGTAGATCAGCAGATGAGTCAGTTCTGCATAATTACAGTGGCCAATGACATTGAGACTAGTTAAGTACACGCATGTTCTGAAGATTACTAAGCAGACAGGCATTCCAGATTACAGTTCCTTTATTGTACTGCAAAAAAAGAATAATGTGAATTATCCACCGCCTAAAAAAGACCTTAATCCTCAATGAATATGAGACAAAGAGACTTCCACCATACCACAAAAATAGAATTCAGGTAATAAGAAAGATACACAGATTGCCATTCCTTGGCATCATTATACAAAAGGATGATAACCAAAGACAAGGTGGGCATGCATGTTACCAAATTGCTTAAATAGAGAGAACGTAGCATAGCTCCCTTAAAAAGAAAAAACTTGCCTATAAATCAATAACCCAACCCAATTGAATCTACCATCCTAACAACAAAGGCAATAAAAGAAAGAGACCTAAAAGCAAGGGGAAAGCAAAAAGAATACACTTCAATCAAACACTAATGAAGTGCATTGGAAACAAGTCTCCCTTGTCGGAACAGCACCGACATACGTTAAAAGAGCAAAGCAAAAAATATCTGCAGCACTTGATAATCAAGTAAAACTCTTCCATTTCTTTACCTTTCATGTCACCTCAGCTTAAGCATGCTCTAAATGAAAAGTGAAAGATCTTCACTTTTTTTTATTCTATTCATTTTATAGAACAATTTTTCAATTTTCACTCTGGACTAGTACCCATTTCTACATAACAGAGTATGGCTAAGGAATGGATAGTTAAGAAAAAAAAGCATTCTAAATTCGAATAATTCAACACCCAGACACACATCCATTGGTGGACGTCTGAACCTTAGTTAACCTAATTACCCGATCATGCCCACAATGATGTAATACGAAAATGGCTATTAGTATGAATACCAAAAACTAAAAAAAAGAAAGATCAAAGTAAAGAGATCCTCAAGTCATGAAGTCCTTCAAAGATGATCTATGACTTCTAAACCCTCATTTTCAAGATTTTGAGCCTCCTATCCCTATTCTTTCTCGACCCTTCAACCCAAAACCACGTTACAACCAGACAAAAGCCCTCTCTGATCAAAGATGATTGTCTAGTCTTGATAACTGGGGAGAATGAGAGCCTGAAAACACTGTTTCATCCAGGCAGAGCTTTATCATTACCCCCTGGGCAGGTCCAGCAACTCATTGATGGCTTGGTCCCTTGAAGCACAAAAGATGGCCTAAGAGGAAAGTGCACACTAGGGGCATTGTTCCTCTTTACCTATAAGAAAAAGGGGCATACCATATCCTCCTAGCCAATCATCAAGAAGAAAGGTATTCCCCTATCCTCGAACGCGCAACCCTCTAACAGCTAGGGGCATCCCTCCACTGCCACTCCTTGCCCAGATGTTCGCCTTGACTTGAGCATTGTACAAGTGCTTAAGGCTCCTTCAGACCATGGCCACTCATATAATGCAAGGCTTGGAGGCAAGCTACCAGCGCCTATCGGCGAGAACTAGGCTTGGCTTGGTTAGTAGTGCCCGCTCATTCTGTCTCGCCAGCCTGCCGGCCCATGAATTCTTCCGAGCGGGCCGGGCGGACGGGGACCGTCGAAGAAGTGCCTCGATGCGCTGCTCAATTACATCGAGCCTTTTATACAATTATGAACTTTACGGAACTTTCTCGATTCCAACGCAATTTATCCTTTTGGAGCTGACGTAACAAACTACGTGAGCCTCCCGACGAAGCCAACATAAATCCTATCCGAATAAAAAAAAGAAAAGGCAGTTTCATTATGGTAGTATACCAGCCGCCTGTTCTGGAACTTCCAGTTCCAATCGAAGCATATAGATCCGTAAATAGATTTGTATGTATAGCCACTTCAGTCGTGCTCGTTGTTTCTCGAAAGTATCTTTTTTCTGGGAACATGGTCAACCAGAATTTCTTATGTTCGCGATTCTTCATCCACCGATTCAGAAAATGCTCAAGTTTTGCATTCTCATATGAGGCCGAAAAGTTTATTGACAACAGGTCGGCACGAAGTGATTCATCATGCTCAAACATGAGCCGATCGTTCGTTAAGGACGGTTTATAGATCATCAAATTCCCACAAATGGAATGAAAAGTGGGTCCATGTAAATGATCGAGACCTCGCAAACAACAACGTTCCTTCCCCATACGGAGTTCGGAACCCAAAGGCAATCGTTGAGTGAACTGTATCTTCTTTGTGTTAGTTGACCTAAGCCGCACCATTACTGCTGGGGTGGGGCTCGGCCTTCGAACCGTACGTGAGACGAGTTTCTGCCTCATACAGCTCGGGCCGAAGACGGGGGGAAGTTTAGAAGAGATGAGGAGACCCAGCAGCTGCCGGTCGGGGCGGGGATAAGCTTGCTTCTTCACAAGCCTTTCCCCCCAAAAAAAACCGACCCTATAGCGCTAGCGCTTCGCGTTCTTTCTATTCCATCCCATTCTATTCCGGGATAGGCGGCTAATAAACTTAAAAAAAGTCAAGTAGTCGTCGTCTGATCAATCGGCTCGGACACTAGACCGCTCGTGCCCGCCCATTCTGTCTCGCCCTAAATGGAATGGCTCTCTTAGTTACGCTGCGCTCCGACCCGAGTCCCCACGTCCGCTTTTCTCCGCCCGAAACCCAAGAAGTTGGCTTTGCCAACACAACATTAGGGCCGTCCCTTTCATTCTATGCTGACCCCGGCCCGGGCTGGCTTTTTGGGAAGCCCGTTCCCACCGCGCTCACGGCCCGGCTGGCCTGCCAGCGGTAGTGGGAATTCCCCCGTTCCCTGGTCAAAGACTTAGTTGGATGCGGGATCTACTCCACGAGGAGCGGTACGGACGTAGATGATATCATCACGACCTCTCTTTTCGTACCGCTAGGGATGCTTAACGCCACTTCGCCAACTGGCGTTACCTGCGCTTTCGTGTCTCTCAGTGTGGTCAGCACTGGGTGTTTTCGAGCAGCGAGGCTTACACCCATTCGCATTAGTTCATCCAAAGTTCCTTACCCTTATGCACGAATTCTTGAATAAGCCATCTTCCTATCAAGGTTAAGGAGTCAACTGAGCATCTCAGCGGCGGGATTGAATACCCGGATCGAATCAGAGTTCACGCCGCCCGCCCTGAACAAATAGGAGGCGTGGGCCACAGGTCGCACATAAGCCGCCGGGTCGCACGACAGAAGAACACCCAACATACAGATGCACACTCCTCCATGTGAAATATTCATCTTCATGTTCACTTTTTGGTAGTAGTCGTGACCAACAGCCATCAGCTGTCGGCTCGTTGGTAAGGCGAGAGCTTCAAGCCCGATTTCTGGTAGCACACCCCCCAAAGCACCACCCGACGAAGGGGGGGCGGGGAAAGCTACAGGCCCAAAACCTTCGACCCTTCTTTCTAAATGGGGGTGCCCGGGGCACTTTCTCTTGTCATTTCGTCGTTGCTCATTCCCGTTAGGCCGAAGTGTTTGGCCTTTTCTTCTCCGCGCCCGCTCACGCTTCGCTGACCTATCGCGTGGTAAAGAAAAGAAAGTACGAAAGAATAGTAAACGGAGCACACCGCAAAAAGATTCTAAATATGAGAAGTCCCCCTTGGATTCGAGAAGAAGAAAATGAAGAACGGGAACGAAACGAAATAAGGCATTTCTAGCTCTAGTTTCGGATGAGCTTCTCCCAATTATGTCTGGTAATAGAATAGGGCAGCTTGCTCTGACCAAGACTCCACTTTTTGCTCCGTCCATGGAGCGTATGAATTTCCTTGAATGTAGATAGACCAAAAGAAGGAATGAAGGGATAAGAATAGGAATTATAGTACCATTGGAAAAGGGGGCACCTGTGGGAACATCTCTACTGACGAACCATTTCAATAGTACGGGTGCTGCCGTGCCACAAGGCACGACCATGGAAGTAATGAAAAAGAAAAAGTTATGCAGTTGGACCATCTGCTCTATCCGTTCGAGTTTAGCTTCTCGAGAGAGGATGAAAGGCTAAAAATGAAAGTGTTCGCAAGGCATACCTAATTGGTACTCATCTCATTAAGCCGACCATTAATGACTAGTTCGAAGACCAGGAGCGGTCTGATCCCTTATTTGATCATACAGACCGCTCTTAGAAAGATGAAAAAAAAGCAAACTCTCATAGTTCCCAGCTCCAACTACTTCTTCGTAAGTGAGGTACTTTTTCGGTTTGAATAGGGGATCGCCCTTTTTGGTTGAAGTAGCCACGACTTTGGTCGTAGTCAGTTTAAACACATAAACTTAGTCATTTTGATCAACATGGCTGCAAGTGGACTAAGTTGAATTACTTTACCAGTCACCCGCCCTCGTATTAGAAGATCATCTTACCCTGTGGTCGACATTCTATTCTTCTTAGTCGTAGGTGCTCGTTCTATTTTTATTTGAATGGGCCGAGTCTCCCGAGGTACATATGGCCGGCCCTTCGGGTGTCTCGATGATACAAACAAAGAAAAGACTCATTCCAATCACATCCCCTATCACTTAAAGCCAATCGAACAGCCTAGCTTAGCTGCCTTCTTTTTTCTTTTCCTTCCTCCCTCGACAATCAAGCTGCACTTCCTTCTAACAAGTGGCTGAGAGTTAGCAAGCAACCTTGGCCTCTTGGCAGGAGGTTCGCTGTCCCCCTCCTTTCCGGTCCGGCCGCGGTACGGGACCTGAACTCGAAGCTACGATCAGATCCGATTGGATCTGGTCCTATCCGACCCAACCCCGGAACTTAGAACGGCCGGCCTGTTTTGGACGGTAGAACGGGGAGAGGGGGAGTCGTGCCCATTCTCTCTCCGGGCACGAGCAGGAACATCTTTCAGACCGAATACATGTACATGACAGAACGACATATTCAAAAAAGACGTGATCCGATTTGATAGGCTACCTGCAGAAATCGTTTAACGACCGCATCCAAATTCATTCGCGCGTGGGGCCATGTCTTCCGAACGATCATAGTACGATCGCTCATCTAATATCAAATCAATCGGTAGATCTCACTTCCTTTCCCCCATACCATAGCCGGAAAGGATAGCGTATCTACAGAAGAGAGAATACGGGCCCTTACCCTTCATTTAGTTTAGACGCGGTTCGAATGCCTTTACGCTATAGGCTGTGTTAAGCATGCTTCTTTGACATAAAACAAACTTTTTTTCCATGACAACAGCCGCGACTATAAAGAGTGCGGCGGGATAATAAATACTGGTGAATAGCCAAGAGGTCGGGTACTCTCATTCCCGATCGGATCGGTATTGGCTAAAACTATCTATCCATAGCATTTCGGACTGATTCACTTCTTTCTTTATCGAAGCCTTATCCGATCCGGAAATACCTACTGGCTACTAGAAGCGGGCACGGTGATAAAGCTTTGGTCCAAGACTTATTGGAAAGGTAATGGACCATAGGGAGGAGGTTAGATACGAAGAATTATAGGATGATTCTTCTTATTCCAGCTTTTTCCATATACATATAAAAAAGGGCTCAGAAAGTTGCCCTTTCTTAGTACATTGCCTTTCATTACCAACCTGCCGTCTTACAGCACGAAGTTACCAGATGTTCGCTACTATTAAGAAGGGCGGAGAGATGTTAGCCTTTCGCTATTAGTAAGCACTCCCTTAGTTTTGACCTAATGAGCTTTCTTTACGTTGAGTTAACCCGGCGGGTTCGCCTAGATGCCTAGTGGAGAACGAGCTGGTGGGAAAGAGCTCGTCAGTGGAAATTTGAAAAAGTATCGATTCCGAGGAAGAAGGACCTATTCCCATGTAGTCGGGGTCGACCACAATTTCCCAAGTAAGAGATAGAATCTCACTAATTGGAAGGAAAAGGAGGGCTTCGATCCATTGTGATTCGCTTCCTTGGTGTGGAGAGATCTCTGCCATAAAACAGAGACCTTATTCTGTAGATCAAAGAGCGACGTAATTCTCAATTCATGAGAACTAGTATTTTAGTATAGAACAGATGCATTCTGGGCCGACTACATGCGCATCTAGTGCAGAAGTAAGCTACCTTGACCATCTTCCGAAGTTCTAAATAATCTATTGATCAAACGCTGTAAGAGCGGGCTGCTCTACATTCAGTCACGCCACAGTGATCCCCGAACTTCTTCTAGTTTCGGGACGAAATCTGGCAGCCAATTTCTGGCTCTGAATAACCAGCCCAGCAATAAGCTCAATTCTTCCATAACATAACGGGGCGAGGTTGCGCGCAAGCCAAGTGACGTAAGTGCACTTGAGTACTTCGCGCTACAACCATCTCTTTTTTATAGGTTCTACGGACCGATGCCTGCTGCTTCATCTGAGAGAAAAGAATCATAGATATGCCGGTCATTAGAAGGAAGAACCGCCATAAAAAGATTCCTCGTGTATCATCTGTAGCAAAACTATGAACGGGAGCTAGCAATCCGGACGTATTGAAGAGGTTCCTAAGACACAGCATAGAAAAGTAACAATATTAAGAAAGAAAGTCCAAGAATGAAGAAGGGGTAAAATTACGGAATGAATACGAGCTGTGGCTAATACCCGAGGCATAAAAGAAGCATTTCTACGGGATCCCGAAACCACCAGCCACCCCGACCTAATTCATGATGAGCCCACCAACTTCCTGGCAAGATGCCTACGGTTAAAAACCACCGACATGTCAAGATCCAAATTCGAATTGGTTCCTGGTCCTGGTCAGAGACCACTGTGTTCGCGCCGGCGGTCCAACAAAGAGGCGAAGTAGTGCTATCTTTCTTTCCATTACGAACGACACACTTCGCCTCCTCCCTCCCCGTGTCCACTAGCGCTCTTGTCCAGAGCGAAGAGAAGGCGAAAAAGCGCCGCCGAAGCAGCATGAGCAGGCTTCTATTGCTACGCAACAATAGAGCAGGATAGCATTTTTCGCCCACATGTTTGAATTTTAGGGTAAAGAGCTCGCTTGTTATACGGGATCCGACGCTTCCAGCAGAGCAAAGGAGCGTTCCACTCTTTTCGGCGGCATCCTTCCGCATTGGCGGCGAGTGGAGTGCCACAATCCCATTCATCATTTTGGATCTACATAAGGCAAAGCCCATAGCACTGGCGACTTCTCCGGCATAAATGCAAGGAGGATGTATAGCTGATATAGGATCTTGTGGAACAGGATTTGATTCTGCAAGCGGTTCGGTACGAACGAAGAAATTTCGAACAAAAGGATCGGAACTCGCTGATAGGAAAGGAAAGAAAAAGAAAGCAATGCCAAGAGCTCCGCCAATCCGCTGTTCATCGATAGACGAAGCTCTCTCTTTATCATCTCGTGCCAGATGCAAGAAAGGACTCATCCTTTTTTCCTTCTCGCGAACCACGAGAGCGCCTAGCGCCCAGAAGAGCAAAGCTCATTTTCCTTTCAGGGTAAAGCGGCGCGTAAAAAAGAGCTGGCCCGTCAAAAGTCCGGTTCCTTCGCGAACAAAGTTCAGAATCAAGAAGAGTTCGTAGAACGAAGAGAGTGTACAACTGGGGTTCGTGAATAACTCCACTTTTTTGTTCGTAACGAGGAAGAGATAGAATGGAGTTATTCACGAAGTTCAAGACAAAGGAAAAAAAAAGAGTTTCTCTATGGCCTCCTCCTTTTGAGACATTATGGCTTTGGGATCGACCCCGGTAACAAAGAAGGAATCCATAAAAACTTGGGATCCGACACCATAATAAAATACTACCCTCATGATTAGACCATGTCCCTGAGATTTGATAAAAGAAAGGTGCATTAGCGGTTAATACGTTGTAATTGGATAAGTTATTAGGAATATGACAGAACAAAAGACCAAGGAAAGAAAGAAGAATGCACCAAAATGCAGGTGCTGCACCAAACGCTGGTGGTTCTTTCTTGTTGTAAGTGAATGCAATGAAAAGACCCGGAAATAACGAATAATGAAACAATTCATATATTGA
>OY998254.1:5460000-5481098 GCA_963922045.1 Persicaria maculosa | reverse complement strand
AAGCTTTTTCCTAGACTATAAAGTCTATTGTTGTGTTTTGGAATTAGGTGGAAGCCAAGGGTGGTCGTAGATCACGATACCGATTACCTGGCAAAGCTTCCAACTGCAGAGGTTGGGCTGTTCACTTCATTGATTTGACTTCACTTTACTTAAGATTCAAGTAAAGAGAGGGCCGGGCGGGCGGTGAAGGCTCATTTAGTAGACTGCGAGCGAGCAGCAAGCACCTACTCCTATCCTATCAAAATGAAAAGCAGCAAGCTCCGCAACAAAAGCGAAGCGAGCCTCTATCAGAGACTCAATTACATCGAGCCTTGTATAGGTTCTGGAAGAAGCGCACCCCTAAACTACAAGCTTTAAAGCCCCTACTTTATTATATATATAGGATATTTGAAGAAGCCCCTTTATACAAACCTTTCTATAATATAAGGCGTCTCGGAGCATGCTTGAGCGCCCTTTCAGTAAGGTTGTCAAAAGGCGAAACTTGAGTTTCCTTTATGACTAATCAAATCTAATAGGGCTAGGGCGCTAACGAGCAAGAAAAGGTAGCCTATCTATATAGATAGTATAAGGTGCCTTTACTTTATCATCTTGACTTTCTAATAGAATGCCCTTCTTTCTCAAAGTCAAGTTTCTCGCTTCTTGCTTTAGAAAGATTGCAGGGGATCGTCGATCTCTTCCTTCAGCCGGCTCCGCCCTATCTATTCATTTCTTTTTAAAAATGGTAGGGGTCATAGATCTTGAAAGCATATTCATATCCCTTCTCAATAGATCTATCTATGGATAGAAAGATATAGATCTCTATCTGGATCTATCTCCCTATCTAAGGAAGAACCAACACTTAAAGGGCGTAACCGAAGGAAGGTTCTCACCCTGTCCCCGACATTGTTCTCCGACGATGTCCCCTGGGCGGAAGGGGTCACCATTCTCTTTCTTCAATCGTTCCGATCAGGACAAGTGGGTTGGTTCGTTTCGTCCTACTATCTACCTACGCTATTTTCTGTGTTCGTGATCATGTTGGGCGAAAGGTAGTTGTAGAGGAGCGGATGTGAAACGGCGACCCCCCCCCTTTCCATTGAAGTAGGGAGGGCCTCCTTCCCCACCATTCCGGCCTTTTATAGATAGGGATTTGACCAATGCTGAAGTCCGCTTGCTTACCAAGCCACCCACTTGAGAAGCTAGTCGCCAGAAAGAAGGGACTTGGGCTTCGTAGAAGCTCCTCCCCCTGTAGTCGTAGTACTCGGCTCGTTGCTACTTTGATTCAAAAAAAAGGTAATCGACGGTTCCCGACTTTCTCCGGTTTTCGCAATCGTAACCATTTGTCATTCCGATTACTTCATCCATCCACTTTTTCACATTTTTTCAGCGGTACGCTCTCAAAAAAAGTCAAGTCTAAGCGCATATGGCACGAAAAGGAAATCCGATTTCGGTAAGATCTACGACCACCCTCTCCCTCTTTTTTCTTTTAAAAGAATTCCTTCAGGACTAGATCCAGTGGATCTAGTGGCATCTTAGTTAGGACGAGTGGCATCAGAGTGGATTGATTTCGTTTCCACCACTGAAAGAGAAAGAGATAGACTGAGAGGAATCATAGGAAGAAAGTAAGGAATGCCCCTTACAAAGGGATTCTATCCCTTCCTTGAATGAAGAAAGAACTCTTCTTTATATTCAAAATGAGATGAATAGCCGCATCGAATAAAGGAAGTAAGAGGAACGGACCATCTCTTCTCTGGGGAAGTGACTCTTTTCATTAGAGGAATTGCTGTTCGAGACCTTGTCCCTTTCTTTTGATATAATGCGATCTAAGGTGGGCTTAGCGGATTGGCACTCCCCGGCCCAATCCCAAGACTCTTCTTCAAGAGTTCAGTTAAGGGCAAAGCAATCTTGGAGTAGTCTATCCAAAATTTCCGGTAGTAGTTGGCCAAACCAAGGAACGAGCGAAGCTCCGATACGTTGGTTGGCGGCTGCCACTCCTGAATTGCTTGCACTTTTGCCGGATCCATTCTAATCCGACCATGCTCTATGACATGCCCCAAGAACTTCATCTTTGTTTGATCAAAAGAGCATTTCGACGACATACAGTTCGTGTTCCCGCAACCTGGTAAACACCTTTCTCAAATGCACTGATTGCTCTTCCAAACTAGAGCTGTAAATGACAAGTCGAGATAGACCACAACGAAATTCTCCAGAGAGTCTCGGACTACCTGATTCATTAGCGTACAAAAGGTTGCTGGCGCGTTGGTCAAGCCAAACAACATGACAACGAACTCCTCCTCGTGACACAAGTCGTCTTTGATTCATCCCCCTCTGCAATCCTGACTTGCCAGTACCCCGATCGGAGATCCAACTTAGTAAACACTGTTGCCTTGCTAAGCTGATCAAAACAGTCGGCGAATGGGATAGTTGTTCCGAGTGGTCACCTTATTGAGTGCTCGGTAGTCTACGCACATTCGAAGAGAGCCATCTTGCTTCTTCTGAAAAAGAAGAGGTGCGCCATACGGTGACTTAGCTGGCTGAAGCAAGCCCGCAGCAGCTCTTTCAACTGTTTCCTGAGTTCTTCCAACTCAGGTTGGTTGTGACATGCGATAGGGTGCGCGGGCTGGTGGCTTTGTGACCGGCACAAGGTCAATCTGATGATCAACTTCCCTTCGAGGCGGTCACTTATTATGGAGCTCATCAGGCATGACATCCTAAAAATCTGCTAAGACCTGCTTCACGGGCTTCGGTAAGGTCCCCGATGACTCTTCTCCTGTCCTGCCAGTTCAACTAGGTACGTAGTTTCCCTACGTTTCAGCCGCCTGTAGGGCTGAGAGACTCTTCTCCCCAACTCTGGCAGAAAGAAATGGGATCATGCACGGCTTGTTCCCAAGCATCGCAAGAGTGCCAGTACTCGGCATCACACTGGTCTTGGTTTCCCGAAAGAATTCTAACCCAAGAAGAACTTGGAAGTCATCCATCCACTACAATAGAAAAGTGGGCCCCTTCAACAAAAGTCAGGCTTTCAAGCCTGAAGCTGATTCAATCTCGTAGCAGCTGTTGGTTTTGATTGTCTTGTAGCTGATGAAGCTTGAATGGAAAGCCTAGAGCTGTGGAGTGGTGTGTGGGACTCATGTAGTAGTAGCTAGACTCCGCGTGCCAGCTTCGCTCCTCCCTCATGTGTAAACCAATAGGGAGTGGTAGACTGAAGCTCATCTAGGTCTCTTGCTTTCATTTTTTGATCCAGTTTGGTAGGGGCTGCATATCTGAATAGGCCCTAAGGGTTCACAGAGTTGCTTAGGAGTCCAGTCCAGTTCCGGTCTACAGCACATCCGCGATTTCGAGCATAACATACGAGAATGCTTGGAGAATCAGATGTAACGTATGGTGGGTGCCAGCCACTTTCACTTGTTAGGAGTAGGGAAACGGAAGTCTTTCTTTGTATAGGTTGGGTTTGCTGTTGATGCTTACCTTCTATTTGGATTGGAGAAAGTATCTTACGCGACCTTTTGCTGGATTGTTGGTCTGCAGTCAGTCTTGCCCTATAGAATGAAGTTGGAGAGGCTCGAATTGGAGACCGAGCCACTCAACTACTATTCTTTACCTCACTCCCCTTGTGACTTAAAGGGCGAAGTCGCCGAAGCAAGTAACAAGGCCAAAGAGTGATCTTTGAACGCATCCGAAAAGAGTCTTGTTTGGGTATAGCAGGACTTGAACCTGCGACCATTAGGTTAAAAGCCCAATGCTCTACCAACTGAGCTATACACCCCCGATGTAGTAGTCAATTGGTGCGGAAAAGAGGGCGGCCCCTCCCTCTGATTCTCATCATAAAGGGCTAAGCTCTGTATGAGGCTCGTACTGCAGAGCAAGCGAATCAAACTACAGGGCGCGCGTTAGCAAGAAAACGAAAACTCCAGTTTCGCGATATGAGAAAGATGCGCTTAAGCACCTAACCTAACCTTTGTTCTGCTTGCTGAAGCCTTACTCAACAACTTGATTATGTTGGTAAGGTTGCTTCTTTCTACTCATTGAAGATTCTATCTACAAAAGAAGGTCAACGGAAGAGACTCAAATGGCTCTCACTGAGACCATCTACGAGAAGGTGAAGTCGTCTTTCTTTCCAGCCTAATACTGCCGGGAAGAGCAGTTATCTATGTAATGAAGGTCTTTGTTGGCCTCGGTCGAGCACTCTCTTTTCTTTGTCCAATTCCGTCTTACCAAAAAAGACTGACTTCTTACCAACCCGCGAAGTGAGACTAGACCAGGTACGAAGAATGAATCTATATCTGTGCACGGAAGTTGCTGGCCGCTCCACTCTTCGAGCGCAATGCAGTGGTGGTTGGTTCCGATTCGACAAGGGTAGAATGCCTGATCGAAGGTCCAGTACAGTAGGTAGCAGGCGTGGGAGGCAAAGTCGTCCCCTCTACTGACCGTTCGAAAGTCTTCGTCAACATGTTACGAGGCTCCAGTCTTCGGCGGGTCACCATTACTTGACTTAGAAAGGCGAACATCTGGGCAAGGGACAGGTAAGCAGCCTGGTGCAAATTGAATTTTTCATGATATACCAATCGGAATGGAGGGTCCTACCTACGTACATGATTGATAGAATCACTACGTATGGGGGCGTTGATGCGGAAAAGGAGTGCAGTTCGATCTTGTAGTGTATTCCTTTGTAGTGAGTAGGGCCTCTTTCTCGTTGATCAGTTCGCCTTCGCTTTATTGAAAGGTCTCCGGCTGTTTTGTCAACGAACGCGTCTCGAGCCGGATTGACTAACCTAAGCCTTAATTAAGGAGGCCTTGCCATAGTTGGGTGCTCTGCTTTAGTGTGATTGACGAAGGCTAGGCTGGGTTTGGTAATATAAAAAGTGAAAAGAGATCGGGGTCGATAGTTGGCAAGGAACTGGATCCTCCCCCCAAAAAGGGCAGCTGTGGTCGAACTCGAATTCTGGAAAAAAGTCGGGGCCCCTTTTATAAAGTCTACCAGATAGAAGATGATAGAGGGCCAACGTTGCGTTGCGCAAGACGGTGCCCCCTCAATCATCGTTCCTTCCTTCGTAGTGAAATCTTCTAATACGCTTCGGCGATGTTACCTAAAAAAAAAGCCTGCTAGGTGATCGAAATCGCTCAGGTCAGTGAGGACTCACTCACTCACCTACTCTTTCTCTATCTAATAGTTTCTTCTATCTATTGAAGTAAAAAAAGGCGAACCGACGCGCAGGGCTATAAGATAGAGCTCTTGTACTACTTGACTGGTAAGAAAGAGCTGGAGTCAGAATTGAAAGACTCTTGTATGTACGGTAACCCTCTCTTCCGCTACTGGTGGACTGTTGCGCAGAAAGGCCGACAGGGGTTTGGAGTCAAGTTGAGCTGAAAGCGAAATTTTCTATTTGATATTGGAGTAGATAAGATTAACACCTTACTCATTGTACTGAAAAAAGCTATTGCTAGTGCTGTTCTGTCTTTCTTCATTCAAGTCAGATAGTTGATCGAGACCGCCCAAAGGTGCTCTACGGGAGCCTGTCACCGGTTGCCTAAGATCTTTTCTTACTGTTGAAGAAAGCCAGGTGTCGTTGATGTCAAACTTCGAGAAGACGCGGGACCAACTGCAAATGAAAGCTCTGCGGAGCTTTTCGGGTCGGTAAGCTGATCGTTGTAAGAACCTATCTCAAACTTGATACGCAGTATCGACCAGAGCACCTAAACTTCGTTTCAGTACCGGAGTCAAAAATCTGATAAAAAGAAAAAGAGAAAGTAGTCCTCCTAATACGACTATTACGGGAGACTACGTTCTCTACGCTAGTTTTACTATATGTTCTCGTAGCACGTTGAACGTAACTAGTAGTTTACGATTGTAACATTGCGTTTAGTACTAGACGTTGTACGTTTACTACGTTAAAGTAATTGGCGAATAGACTAGGCGAAAGGAAACGTACATGGCTTCTCGCCTTACTTATCTGATCGTAGAACATAGTTCGCCTTACCAACAGTACTCGAAAGCAAGCGCTTTCTAAGGACTCCACTTCGCCTTTTCCTTCCCTACTCCCACGCTTGGTCATCCAGAGATGAGCGGAACGAATTTTTCTTGTTGATGGTGTAAGTAGTAAGCTAGGGTATCGGGCGATACACGCCCGGTGTACCAACTTGTAACTAAAAAAATATCCGAGCCCGCAATGATAAGTTCGATTTTGATCTGGAACCTATTCTTTACTTGCAAACCAGTTTATTGCCTTTCTAGTAGCAATGTCTCATCGCTTCAGCTAGCTCCTATAGCTTTAAAGAGTAGTAGTTCCAATTATCTTATCGACTCGATAATGAGAATGATCTAGTCCCAGCCGCCTCTTTCGCAGCGGATCTTCGACGACCATCTTGAGATGAGAAAAGCGTGGATGAAAGGGGTCAGATCGGTCAGTCAGTATGGGATGCAAGATCCGTGAGGCTAAAGCCTATCTTTTGGCTTGTCTTGGCTCGGGAGAGAAGTAATGGGAATAGCGGATGTGGAATTTTTATAAAGAGCGAATTGTTTTCTTTTTGATTTGTAGCTCGCTGATGGTACCGTACCCGCAGCAAGCTAAATGAGATGTTCGCATGCAGATCAAGTCAAGGAAGGTGTCAAAAGGCGGGTTTTCGAGCGAGCAGTTAGCTAAGTGGAAACAGATCCGCCAGGAATAGAAAGAGCGGGTCCTGGCTATGCTCCTCCCCTCATCGTGAATGAAGAAAAAAGAACCAGCTGCTCAGCTAATGACAAATAAGTGCCTCCGTTTACGTTTAGGATCTTCGAGCATATTTCCAATGGGATCATTGCTCTTTTGGTACGTACCGCTTTCTATTGGTGGAGAAGCATGCAAACAAAAGATGTTCGTTTGGGGCTTCGTTTTTTCGTTGTCATAATAAAGTAGGTGAGAGAAATCGAAGCCGTGGGAGTAGATCAGTGAATAGAGGACCGACCAGATTGTGCCTCTTCTTTTTCTTTGTTTCATAACCTTGACCGATGCGATGGAAGGTAGTCCTATACCATAGGCTATGGATTAGACCGACCCATGGGAATTCTTCCTAATAAGGTCACCAATTGCGCAATGCTCTGGGCTTAAGTGAAGGCTGGTCCATCCCTTGGTTTTAGGCTGGTCCTTGTTTGGTCATAAGGATAATCATTCTTATTAGGTCAGGGGCGGCCGGACCGGAGGTTACCCGCGATTGGTAATGGCACAACCGGAAGAAGGGTAGAGGAGACAAGGTTACGCGCTGGGTAGCGCAGCGCATCTGTTTCGAGTACAGAGGCGACGAGGGGTGCTAACCCGGCCACCCAACCCAGCGGGTCGGGGGCGGGCCGGCCATAGGTTCGAATCCTGCCACCTTTCTTGTGGATCATCCTGTGGTTACCGGATGATGGGAATAACAAAGCAGAAATTTTGAAATGAGCACGAAATGTCAATATATGAATTGTTTCATTATTCGTTATTTCCGGGTCTTTTCATTGCATTCACTTACAACAAGAAAGAACCACCAGCGTTTGGTGCAGCACCTGCATTTTGGTGCATTCTTCTTTCTTTCCTTGGTCTTTTGTTCTGTCATATTCCTAATAACTTATCCAATTACAACGTATTAACCGCTAATGCACCTTTCTTTTATCAAATCTCAGGGACATGGTCTAATCATGAGGGTAGTATTTTATTATGGTGTCGGATCCCAAGTTTTTATGGATTCCTTCTTTGTTACCGGGGTCGATCCCAAAGCCATAATGTCTCAAAAGGAGGAGGCCATAGAGAAACTCTTTTTTTTTCCTTTGTCTTGAACTTCGTGAATAACTCCATTCTATCTCTTCCTCGTTACGAACAAAAAAGTGGAGTTATTCACGAACCCCAGTTGTACACTCTCTTCGTTCTACGAACTCTTCTTGATTCTGAACTTTGTTCGCGAAGGAACCGGACTTTTGACGGGCCAGCTCTTTTTTACGCGCCGCTTTACCCTGAAAGGAAAATGAGCTTTGCTCTTCTGGGCGCTAGGCGCTCTCGTGGTTCGCGAGAAGGAAAAAGGATGAGTCCTTTCTTGCATCTGGCACGAGATGATAAAGAGAGAGCTTCGTCTATCGATGAACAGCGGATTGGCGGAGCTCTTGGCATTGCTTTCTTTTTCTTTCCTTTCCTATCAGCGAGTTCCGATCCTTTTGTTCGAAATTTCTTCGTTCGTACCGAACCGCTTGCAGAATCAAATCCTGTTCCACAAGATCCTATATCAGCTATACATCCTCCTTGCATTTATGCCGGAGAAGTCGCCAGTGCTATGGGCTTTGCCTTATGTAGATCCAAAATGATGAATGGGATTGTGGCACTCCACTCGCCGCCAATGCGGAAGGATGCCGCCGAAAAGAGTGGAACGCTCCTTTGCTCTGCTGGAAGCGTCGGATCCCGTATAACAAGCGAGCTCTTTACCCTAAAATTCAAACATGTGGGCGAAAAATGCTATCCTGCTCTATTGTTGCGTAGCAATAGAAGCCTGCTCATGCTGCTTCGGCGGCGCTTTTTCGCCTTCTCTTCGCTCTGGACAAGAGCGCTAGTGGACACGGGGAGGGAGGAGGCGAAGTGTGTCGTTCGTAATGGAAAGAAAGATAGCACTACTTCGCCTCTTTGTTGGACCGCCGGCGCGAACACAGTGGTCTCTGACCAGGACCAGGAACCAATTCGAATTTGGATCTTGACATGTCGGTGGTTTTTAACCGTAGGCATCTTGCCAGGAAGTTGGTGGGCTCATCATGAATTAGGTCGGGGTGGCTGGTGGTTTCGGGATCCCGTAGAAAATGCTTCTTTTATGCCTCGGGTATTAGCCACAGCTCGTATTCATTCCGTAATTTTACCCCTTCTTCATTCTTGGACTTTCTTTCTTAATATTGTTACTTTTCTATGCTGTGTCTTAGGAACCTCTTCAATACGGTCCGGATTGCTAGCTCCCGTTCATAGTTTTGCTACAGATGATACACGAGGAATCTTTTTATGGCGGTTCTTCCTTCTAATGACCGGCATATCTATGATTCTTTTCTCTCAGATGAAGCAGCAGGCATCGGTCCGTAGAACCTATAAAAAAGAGATGGTTGTAGCGCGAAGTACTCAAGTGCACTTACGTCACTTGGCTTGCGCGCAACCTCGCCCCGTTATGTTATGGAAGAATTGAGCTTATTGCTGGGCTGGTTATTCAGAGCCAGAAATTGGCTGCCAGATTTCGTCCCGAAACTAGAAGAAGTTCGGGGATCACTGTGGCGTGACTGAATGTAGAGCAGCCCGCTCTTACAGCGTTTGATCAATAGATTATTTAGAACTTCGGAAGATGGTCAAGGTAGCTTACTTCTGCACTAGATGCGCATGTAGTCGGCCCAGAATGCATCTGTTCTATACTAAAATACTAGTTCTCATGAATTGAGAATTACGTCGCTCTTTGATCTACAGAATAAGGTCTCTGTTTTATGGCAGAGATCTCTCCACACCAAGGAAGCGAATCACAATGGATCGAAGCCCTCCTTTTCCTTCCAATTAGTGAGATTCTATCTCTTACTTGGGAAATTGTGGTCGACCCCGACTACATGGGAATAGGTCCTTCTTCCTCGGAATCGATACTTTTTCAAATTTCCACTGACGAGCTCTTTCCCACCAGCTCGTTCTCCACTAGGCATCTAGGCGAACCCGCCGGGTTAACTCAACGTAAAGAAAGCTCATTAGGTCAAAACTAAGGGAGTGCTTACTAATAGCGAAAGGCTAACATCTCTCCGCCCTTCTTAATAGTAGCGAACATCTGGTAACTTCGTGCTGTAAGACGGCAGGTTGGTAATGAAAGGCAATGTACTAAGAAAGGGCAACTTTCTGAGCCCTTTTTTATATGTATATGGAAAAAGCTGGAATAAGAAGAATCATCCTATAATTCTTCGTATCTAACCTCCTCCCTATGGTCCATTACCTTTCCAATAAGTCTTGGACCAAAGCTTTATCACCGTGCCCGCTTCTAGTAGCCAGTAGGTATTTCCGGATCGGATAAGGCTTCGATAAAGAAAGAAGTGAATCAGTCCGAAATGCTATGGATAGATAGTTTTAGCCAATACCGATCCGATCGGGAATGAGAGTACCCGACCTCTTGGCTATTCACCAGTATTTATTATCCCGCCGCACTCTTTATAGTCGCGGCTGTTGTCATGGAAAAAAAGTTTGTTTTATGTCAAAGAAGCATGCTTAACACAGCCTATAGCGTAAAGGCATTCGAACCGCGTCTAAACTAAATGAAGGGTAAGGGCCCGTATTCTCTCTTCTGTAGATACGCTATCCTTTCCGGCTATGGTATGGGGGAAAGGAAGTGAGATCTACCGATTGATTTGATATTAGATGAGCGATCGTACTATGATCGTTCGGAAGACATGGCCCCACGCGCGAATGAATTTGGATGCGGTCGTTAAACGATTTCTGCAGGTAGCCTATCAAATCGGATCACGTCTTTTTTGAATATGTCGTTCTGTCATGTACATGTATTCGGTCTGAAAGATGTTCCTGCTCGTGCCCGGAGAGAGAATGGGCACGACTCCCCCTCTCCCCGTTCTACCGTCCAAAACAGGCCGGCCGTTCTAAGTTCCGGGGTTGGGTCGGATAGGACCAGATCCAATCGGATCTGATCGTAGCTTCGAGTTCAGGTCCCGTACCGCGGCCGGACCGGAAAGGAGGGGGACAGCGAACCTCCTGCCAAGAGGCCAAGGTTGCTTGCTAACTCTCAGCCACTTGTTAGAAGGAAGTGCAGCTTGATTGTCGAGGGAGGAAGGAAAAGAAAAAAGAAGGCAGCTAAGCTAGGCTGTTCGATTGGCTTTAAGTGATAGGGGATGTGATTGGAATGAGTCTTTTCTTTGTTTGTATCATCGAGACACCCGAAGGGCCGGCCATATGTACCTCGGGAGACTCGGCCCATTCAAATAAAAATAGAACGAGCACCTACGACTAAGAAGAATAGAATGTCGACCACAGGGTAAGATGATCTTCTAATACGAGGGCGGGTGACTGGTAAAGTAATTCAACTTAGTCCACTTGCAGCCATGTTGATCAAAATGACTAAGTTTATGTGTTTAAACTGACTACGACCAAAGTCGTGGCTACTTCAACCAAAAAGGGCGATCCCCTATTCAAACCGAAAAAGTACCTCACTTACGAAGAAGTAGTTGGAGCTGGGAACTATGAGAGTTTGCTTTTTTTTCATCTTTCTAAGAGCGGTCTGTATGATCAAATAAGGGATCAGACCGCTCCTGGTCTTCGAACTAGTCATTAATGGTCGGCTTAATGAGATGAGTACCAATTAGGTATGCCTTGCGAACACTTTCATTTTTAGCCTTTCATCCTCTCTCGAGAAGCTAAACTCGAACGGATAGAGCAGATGGTCCAACTGCATAACTTTTTCTTTTTCATTACTTCCATGGTCGTGCCTTGTGGCACGGCAGCACCCGTACTATTGAAATGGTTCGTCAGTAGAGATGTTCCCACAGGTGCCCCCTTTTCCAATGGTACTATAATTCCTATTCTTATCCCTTCATTCCTTCTTTTGGTCTATCTACATTCAAGGAAATTCATACGCTCCATGGACGGAGCAAAAAGTGGAGTCTTGGTCAGAGCAAGCTGCCCTATTCTATTACCAGACATAATTGGGAGAAGCTCATCCGAAACTAGAGCTAGAAATGCCTTATTTCGTTTCGTTCCCGTTCTTCATTTTCTTCTTCTCGAATCCAAGGGGGACTTCTCATATTTAGAATCTTTTTGCGGTGTGCTCCGTTTACTATTCTTTCGTACTTTCTTTTCTTTACCACGCGATAGGTCAGCGAAGCGTGAGCGGGCGCGGAGAAGAAAAGGCCAAACACTTCGGCCTAACGGGAATGAGCAACGACGAAATGACAAGAGAAAGTGCCCCGGGCACCCCCATTTAGAAAGAAGGGTCGAAGGTTTTGGGCCTGTAGCTTTCCCCGCCCCCCCTTCGTCGGGTGGTGCTTTGGGGGGTGTGCTACCAGAAATCGGGCTTGAAGCTCTCGCCTTACCAACGAGCCGACAGCTGATGGCTGTTGGTCACGACTACTACCAAAAAGTGAACATGAAGATGAATATTTCACATGGAGGAGTGTGCATCTGTATGTTGGGTGTTCTTCTGTCGTGCGACCCGGCGGCTTATGTGCGACCTGTGGCCCACGCCTCCTATTTGTTCAGGGCGGGCGGCGTGAACTCTGATTCGATCCGGGTATTCAATCCCGCCGCTGAGATGCTCAGTTGACTCCTTAACCTTGATAGGAAGATGGCTTATTCAAGAATTCGTGCATAAGGGTAAGGAACTTTGGATGAACTAATGCGAATGGGTGTAAGCCTCGCTGCTCGAAAACACCCAGTGCTGACCACACTGAGAGACACGAAAGCGCAGGTAACGCCAGTTGGCGAAGTGGCGTTAAGCATCCCTAGCGGTACGAAAAGAGAGGTCGTGATGATATCATCTACGTCCGTACCGCTCCTCGTGGAGTAGATCCCGCATCCAACTAAGTCTTTGACCAGGGAACGGGGGAATTCCCACTACCGCTGGCAGGCCAGCCGGGCCGTGAGCGCGGTGGGAACGGGCTTCCCAAAAAGCCAGCCCGGGCCGGGGTCAGCATAGAATGAAAGGGACGGCCCTAATGTTGTGTTGGCAAAGCCAACTTCTTGGGTTTCGGGCGGAGAAAAGCGGACGTGGGGACTCGGGTCGGAGCGCAGCGTAACTAAGAGAGCCATTCCATTTAGGGCGAGACAGAATGGGCGGGCACGAGCGGTCTAGTGTCCGAGCCGATTGATCAGACGACGACTACTTGACTTTTTTTAAGTTTATTAGCCGCCTATCCCGGAATAGAATGGGATGGAATAGAAAGAACGCGAAGCGCTAGCGCTATAGGGTCGGTTTTTTTTGGGGGGGAAAGGCTTGTGAAGAAGCAAGCTTATCCCCGCCCCGACCGGCAGCTGCTGGGTCTCCTCATCTCTTCTAAACTTCCCCCCGTCTTCGGCCCGAGCTGTATGAGGCAGAAACTCGTCTCACGTACGGTTCGAAGGCCGAGCCCCACCCCAGCAGTAATGGTGCGGCTTAGGTCAACTAACACAAAGAAGATACAGTTCACTCAACGATTGCCTTTGGGTTCCGAACTCCGTATGGGGAAGGAACGTTGTTGTTTGCGAGGTCTCGATCATTTACATGGACCCACTTTTCATTCCATTTGTGGGAATTTGATGATCTATAAACCGTCCTTAACGAACGATCGGCTCATGTTTGAGCATGATGAATCACTTCGTGCCGACCTGTTGTCAATAAACTTTTCGGCCTCATATGAGAATGCAAAACTTGAGCATTTTCTGAATCGGTGGATGAAGAATCGCGAACATAAGAAATTCTGGTTGACCATGTTCCCAGAAAAAAGATACTTTCGAGAAACAACGAGCACGACTGAAGTGGCTATACATACAAATCTATTTACGGATCTATATGCTTCGATTGGAACTGGAAGTTCCAGAACAGGCGGCTGGTATACTACCATAATGAAACTGCCTTTTCTTTTTTTTATTCGGATAGGATTTATGTTGGCTTCGTCGGGAGGCTCACGTAGTTTGTTACGTCAGCTCCAAAAGGATAAATTGCGTTGGAATCGAGAAAGTTCCGTAAAGTTCATAATTGTATAAAAGGCTCGATGTAATTGAGCAGCGCATCGAGGCACTTCTTCGACGGTCCCCGTCCGCCCGGCCCGCTCGGAAGAATTCATGGGCCGGCAGGCTGGCGAGACAGAATGAGCGGGCACTACTAACCAAGCCAAGCCTAGTTCTCGCCGATAGGCGCTGGTAGCTTGCCTCCAAGCCTTGCATTATATGAGTGGCCATGGTCTGAAGGAGCCTTAAGCACTTGTACAATGCTCAAGTCAAGGCGAACATCTGGGCAAGGAGTGGCAGTGGAGGGATGCCCCTAGCTGTTAGAGGGTTGCGCGTTCGAGGATAGGGGAATACCTTTCTTCTTGATGATTGGCTAGGAGGATATGGTATGCCCCTTTTTCTTATAGGTAAAGAGGAACAATGCCCCTAGTGTGCACTTTCCTCTTAGGCCATCTTTTGTGCTTCAAGGGACCAAGCCATCAATGAGTTGCTGGACCTGCCCAGGGGGTAATGATAAAGCTCTGCCTGGATGAAACAGTGTTTTCAGGCTCTCATTCTCCCCAGTTATCAAGACTAGACAATCATCTTTGATCAGAGAGGGCTTTTGTCTGGTTGTAACGTGGTTTTGGGTTGAAGGGTCGAGAAAGAATAGGGATAGGAGGCTCAAAATCTTGAAAATGAGGGTTTAGAAGTCATAGATCATCTTTGAAGGACTTCATGACTTGAGGATCTCTTTACTTTGATCTTTCTTTTTTTTAGTTTTTGGTATTCATACTAATAGCCATTTTCGTATTACATCATTGTGGGCATGATCGGGTAATTAGGTTAACTAAGGTTCAGACGTCCACCAATGGATGTGTGTCTGGGTGTTGAATTATTCGAATTTAGAATGCTTTTTTTTCTTAACTATCCATTCCTTAGCCATACTCTGTTATGTAGAAATGGGTACTAGTCCAGAGTGAAAATTGAAAAATTGTTCTATAAAATGAATAGAATAAAAAAAAGTGAAGATCTTTCACTTTTCATTTAGAGCATGCTTAAGCTGAGGTGACATGAAAGGTAAAGAAATGGAAGAGTTTTACTTGATTATCAAGTGCTGCAGATATTTTTTGCTTTGCTCTTTTAACGTATGTCGGTGCTGTTCCGACAAGGGAGACTTGTTTCCAATGCACTTCATTAGTGTTTGATTGAAGTGTATTCTTTTTGCTTTCCCCTTGCTTTTAGGTCTCTTTCTTTTATTGCCTTTGTTGTTAGGATGGTAGATTCAATTGGGTTGGGTTATTGATTTATAGGCAAGTTTTTTCTTTTTAAGGGAGCTATGCTACGTTCTCTCTATTTAAGCAATTTGGTAACATGCATGCCCACCTTGTCTTTGGTTATCATCCTTTTGTATAATGATGCCAAGGAATGGCAATCTGTGTATCTTTCTTATTACCTGAATTCTATTTTTGTGGTATGGTGGAAGTCTCTTTGTCTCATATTCATTGAGGATTAAGGTCTTTTTTAGGCGGTGGATAATTCACATTATTCTTTTTTTGCAGTACAATAAAGGAACTGTAATCTGGAATGCCTGTCTGCTTAGTAATCTTCAGAACATGCGTGTACTTAACTAGTCTCAATGTCATTGGCCACTGTAATTATGCAGAACTGACTCATCTGCTGATCTACGACCACCCTCTCGGCTCCGTTCAGCTTCCTGCTCTCATAAGCAACTGGATGGCAAGTTCGGAAGAAGCCTTTGAGGGGAACTAACTCGACTCCGGTTCAGTACTGCCCCTCGCTTAGAATCCAGCTGAGCTGCACTAAAAGAAAAGGCTTACGTAAAGTACAGATCATTTGAGTGACTACATGCGAACGAAAGCTTTTGCTTCCTCCTCCGAAGCCTGTTTCGGTTGCTTGGTCCAGTTCAGGGTGCTTTGACTATTTTCAATACCTGCTTGGCTGGCGGGAACGAGTGCAGGTGAACGAGTGGGGCAGAGAGGTGGCGATGAGGGAAGGGACGAAGCTACCAGTTCAGAAAGCTACGGAAGGAAAGGATCAATAGCAAAAGCGGGAAGAGATACCATGGATGAGAGATCATAGACCAAAGACTAGTTCGGAGTAGATCGAAGGAGATTCTTAATCATAGCACAGGGTCCCGCGACCTAGCGAATGGTCTTGTTCCTCTTCCTATGACTAATAGGCCGATGTAGACTATATCCATAGCCTTTCATATTACGGTTGTGTTCTTAACTTAACGAATTTGTGTGTGAAACTCGTTCGATCAATAGAAGGCCTTTTCTTTTTTAAGTGTTGATTGTATGCCTGGAAAAGCTAAACAGAAAGAGTGACTTTCGGCGGTCTGACGATTGATTGCATTTGGTTCCATTTATCTTGCTTGAGAGGGCAAAGGCTGGAAATGTAGTATGAAGTTAGGGGCTTGCTTAATGGCTTTCCTTCCGGCTTCAGTGCTCAAGGCATTCGATTTTTGATTGGATTATGCTCTAGTGTTTGAATCATTTTCGTACTCTATCTATTCTTCTATTGATCTCTTTTTTTGCTAGCATTCAGTATCAGTAAGATTGATTAGTATGTGGATTACGTGGCTCGCTCTCGCTCTTTGAGTTCTTGGTCTGAAGGTGAACGAGCTCTTGGTTAATCCCTACTCGCTTTCGTTGTATTAGCTACAGCCACCGAAACACTCTTCCGTCAACACGAGTTAGCTATTCTCAAAGCCTTCTTTTTTCTTCTCGTATGTATTTTCAACCGACCAACTGGAACCAAAAAAGGAATTGCCTTTCAGAGCCTTCCATTCTTAAACTAGCCAGTCCAGTCAATAAAGGTAGGAAAGGGAAAGCAGACCTGTTGAGTAAGTCGAGTCTTTCTTGCTTGAAAGGAAAGGACTTATACCTTGAATGGACAAGTCTGAGCCCGACCATAGAAAGGATAAAGGCTTGCCAGCAGCTGAAAATTCTACAGTGGTTCAGTCTGATTCGTTCATCCGGAAGAAAGGATATGGAGCCGGCCCAGCTGGTATTGACTTGTGCCCTGCTATCGGTGGTTGCTCGCTGCCATCCCTGCCCGAACGGAACGAAGAGGCCCTGCCCATCTCTTTCTCCTCTCCTCATAGGGGGCTCAATAGCACACAAAAAGATCTTTATCTTCAATACGTTATAACGGGAGACCACCAGCAGTTGGAAATGCCTGCTATCGCTGGTTTCACTTCATTCCCTTCACGACCCGGCTGGGGAAGAGAGAACAAAGAGTCACTTCCCTCGATAAAAGATGTAGTAACTGTGGCCAGTCTAGCTGATAAGAAAGAAGAAACGTTCTTTGATGCGACTTTCCGTTCTTTCACCCCAGCTCGGATAAGACTGCTGGAACAACCTCCCACCTACTGACTGAATAAAGGCTGCTGCATCGATCCCAGCCAAGCATAAACTAATCTTTGCTGTAGTTGAATAAGCTTTCCTATTCATTGAAGATATAAGGTTTTTCAGATATCTGGATCGAGTAGCCGAGCCCATCCAATCTCAGAGAGAGGAGCCGAACTCGTGCTATTACCTTTTAGCCCCCTATCGCCGTGGAGGAAAAATAGGACTCTTTTGGGGAGCTGGAGTGGGTAAAACCGTACTCATTATGGAATGAATCAACAATATTGCAAAAGCTCATGGAGGTGTATCTGTATTTGGCGGCGTAGGTGAACGTACTCGTGAAGGAAATGATCTTTACATGGAAATGAAAGAATCCGGAGTTCTTAATGAACAAAATCTTCCAGAAGAAAAAGTGGCTCTAGTCTACGGGCAAATGAATGAACCGCCCGGAGCTCGTATGAGAGTTGGTTTGACTGCCCTAACTATGGCGGAATATTTCCGAGATGTTAATAAACAAGACGTACTTCTATTTATTGACAATATCTTCCGTTTCGTCCCAGGATCTGAAGTCTCTGCCTTATTGGGTAGAGAATGCCTTCAGCTGTGGGTTATCAACCTACTCTTAGTACCGAAATGGGCTCTTTACAAGAAAGAATGACTTCTACCAAACAAGGGTCCATAACCTCGATTCAAGCAGTTTATGTACCTGCAGACGATTTTACTGACCCCGCTCCTGCCACGACATTTGCACATTTAGATGCAACTACTGTACTATCAAGAGCATTAGCCGCCAAAGGTATCTATCCGGCAGTAGATCCTTTAGATTCAACGTCAACTATGCTCCAACCTCGAATCGTTGGCGAGGAACATTATAAAACTGCGCAAAGAGTTAAGCAAACTTTACAACGTTACAAAGAACTTCAGGACATTATAGCTATCCTTGGGTTAGACGAATTATCCGAAGAAGATCGTTTAACCGTAGCAAGAGCACGAAAAATGGAGCGTTTCTTATCACAACCCTTTTTCGTTGCCGAAGTATTTACAGGTTCGCCAGGAAAATATGTTGGTCTAGCAGAAACAATTAGAGGGTTTCAATTGATCCTTTCCGGAGAATTAGACGGGCTTCCCGAGCAGGCCTTTTCTTTGGTAGGTAACATCGATGAAGCTACCGCGAAAGCTATGAACTTAGAAATGGAGAACAAATGCAAAAAATATAGACTAGACGTCCCCTTTTGGGATGTACTATTAAACCGAAATTGCGGTTGTCCGCTAAGAACTACGGTCGAGCAGTTTATGAATGTCTTCGCGGCGGACTTTTTTTTACCAAAGATGATGAAAACTCCCAACCATTTATGCGTTGGAGAGACCGTTTCTTATTCTGTGCCGAAGCCTTTTTAAAAGCACAGTCTGAAACAGGTGAAATCAAAGGACATTACTTGAATGCTACTGCAGGTACATGCGAAGAAATGAGAAAAGGGCTGTATTATTTGCCAGAGAATTGGGAGTTCCTATCATAATGCATGACTACTTAACAGGGGGATTCACTGCAAATACGAGTTTCGCTCATTATTGAGAGATAATGGCTTACTTCTTCACATCCACCGTGCAATGCATGCAGTTATTGATAGACAGAAAAATCACGGTATAAACTTCCGTGTACTAGCTAAAGCCTTACGTCTGGTCTGGTGGAGATCATATTCATTTCGGTACTGTAGTAGGTAAACTTGAAGGGGAAAGGGACATCACTTTAGGTTTTGTTGATTTACTACGTGATGACTTTGTTGAAAAAAACCGAAGTCGCGGTATTTATTTCACTCAACCTTGGGTTTCCCTACCTGGTGTTATTCCTGTTACTTCCGGAGGTATTCACGTTTGGCATATGCCCGCTCTAACCGAGATCTGTGGGGATGATTCGGTACTACAGTTCGGTGGCGGAACTTTTGCCACCCGTGGGGAAATGCGCCGGGTGCTGCAGTGAATCGAGTAGCTCTAGAAGTCTGTGTACAAGCTCGTAATGAGGGGCGTGATCTTGCTCGCGAGGGTAACGATATTATGCGTAAAGCTGCCAAATGGAGTCCTGAACTAGCTCCCGCTTGTTAGGTATGAAAGTCAATCCAATTCGAATTCCAAGCAATGGATGCTTTGTAATCCAGTAATTACTGGTCGGTCCCAACTATTGAGGTAGGTCCTTTCCCTCTATTGAGAACACATTCTACTAATAGCGCAAGGGGCCCACAGCTCCCACTCCCCTTGCCCCACTCATTCTGGAGTGGGCCTCCTCTTGTCAAAAAACGACAGTTGAAAGGATTCAACCTGCAGCTTCGAGTACCTCTTTTTCACTAAAAAGATTAGAAGACGAATAAGATCAAAAAGGCCATCATTAGGGCAAACAATGCAATAGCTTCGGTTAGAGCAAAGCCCAAAATAGCATAACCAAATAATTGTTTAGCCAATGATGGATTTCGCGGGGTTGTCGCCCGGTCACGATCTCGAATGGACTTCTCTGGGTGGACTCACTTCTCTGCATGTTATACGATAACACTGCTTAGTGCCACGAATTAACGAAGAGGAATCCTGTATTTGCCTTAATAGCTCTTTATGACGAGTTTCAACGAGACCACCATTCCCAAGCGTGTCAAGACACTGTTCACCTGTGCCTCGGAGTTCACACCGCTTGCGCCTCTTCACGTGAGACTTAAAGCATCAGTTCAGTATTTTATTAGGTAGGAGGCTCTATTAAGCCTGACATAGCAGCTCTTCAAGCTGATGCGCGGTAAGATACTTCTTTTTTCTGGTGTAATAGAGTCTATTCATTACAAACCTTAATTCGCTTTTTTCCTCTATCACTAGATCTTCCCTCGTGCGGATGAGATAGAGTAGCCCTTAAGCTGTTGAGCTAAAGTTTCAGTGAAATCCTTGTTTGTTGGTGCAGGTCTGGGATCAGTAGTAGCTTCCTGAGCGACGAGAGCCTTCCACCTCTGCATTGGTCGACAGTAGAACTCCTGGGTGAAAGGTCAATTCCGAAAAGTGTTAAATAAAAAGGAGGCAAGCTGATTTACTGAAGTTGAAGGAGATCGAGGCTCTCTTTTTCTTCTGTCTTCGCAGTTCCGTAGCGTGTAAGTAAGGGACTGAGACTCTTTCACTCCTGAAAGGAATGAGTCTGCCGTCGAGATAGGGTGCAAGCCTCTCTATGGCGGAAGCAGTCATACTGTCCGATAGCTAGACCGAATCAAGATGGGGACGGGAAGGCGGTGACCAAGGTAGCTTCTTGGCACGAGGGGAGGTGCTTTGACACCATTTTTCCACGATTCCTACATTGAGCTCTCTTTGCCTTACTTACTTATTATGAATCGATATAAAATAGAATCCGCCTGCTAGAAGAGGAATAGGATATAGGTCAGCCGGGGTAATATTGTTGAATAAAGACCCCTTATAAAAAGCTCTTGGCCCACCCTTCACTCTATATCACGGTTAGCCGGGAATGAGACTGGGAGTTCGATTTCTTTTATGACTTTCGCCTTGGACCTTACACTAAACAGGAATACACTACAAGATCAACAAAATCTCCTTATTGAAAACTCAAGGCAAGCGCTTGTCGCTCTTGATATGTATTCTATTAATGCGCTCAAGCATGCGAAGAAAGCAAGAAGCGAGAAAAGCCCTATAATATATATTCTATTAGTCAAGCCTAAACGCCCTTTACTAATAGAAGGTAAGGCCGCCTTTCGAGCTGTAGCTTTACAACGATAGGGCTTAGCTTAGATGGGGCCCCTTTCTTTATTCTTATTAGTAAGATAGGTTGCTTGAGCGCCCTTTCTATTAGTAAGGTTGTCAAAGGGCGAAACTTGAGTTTGATTGCAGGGGCGCGCGTTAGCGCTTTACTAATAACATATCAATTTCTTGCTTATTTAGTAAAGTCACGCTTTTCATTTTGATAGGAGTAGGTGCTGGGGCAGGGCACTCTTCATTCTTCATTCGAAACTAATGAATGTCGGGTCGACTCTCGTCGCCTTGTTATCAAAAAGGTAGTTGGGTAAAACTCCCTCCTTAAACGAGCACGGGGCTTAGTCAAGTAGAACCGGGTTGCGCTGCTTGATGCTCTGATCGAAAACAAATCAGT
>OY998254.1:5447500-5457500 GCA_963922045.1 Persicaria maculosa | reverse complement strand
TCTTTAGCCCCTCCTTTCATTTTCCATTTGAGTTCTTCCCAGATACATGGCTTACATACCCCGCTCAACATTCTTGTCGAATCGAGGCTGGATGGAATTCAGTGGCCATTCAATCTTGTGAACTAATCGAGACCGAAATTGGAGAAAGAGATACGAACGGAGAAGAATAACCAATCGATGAAAGAACATGAAACCATTCTGTTTCAATGGAAGTACGAGAAAGGGTTGAGGGTAATAAAGTAGGTGAAGTGGTTGAATTTTGCGAGCTGTTCCAACCACTGCTGGATGTGATTCCAAGAGCCGAACGAGAATGAATACCACACAGAAGAGTCAAGACCGGGCCCCCTAATAGAATGTTTAACCGATCCATTCCGGATCGATCGAAGTGGTACAGAAGTTCTAACATGGGAAAACTACAGAAAACACGACTTATTTGAATAACCCGGTGACCTACCAATTTAAGAAGTAGGATCTTTGGCAAGCAATAAGCACTTAAATAATACAATTCGAGTGTACCATCTTCTTTCTCATTTCGAGGAAAAGGTGCGGGAGGAAAAGGAAACAACGTAGGGATCCGAATCGGACCTAAATGGAAATGACATGAAAAGTCTTTTTCAAAACCCAGCATTAAGGGCGTCACGACTATATACGAGAGGAAAGGAGAAAAACTCGTTATAGGTGTGGAGAAGAAGATCTGTTTATGATATAGTTTAAAAAAGAGTCGTCTCATTTTCTGACTTCTTCCTTTTAATTAATTCACTTCAAGGCTGGTTCTGAACGCTGCGTAACATCATCTTCAACCCCGTACGTACCTTTCACTCAAATAATTGAGGATTCTATCATTTGGCAGCGGCATTCACGGGCCGTAATAGTCAGCTAAGAAGCTACTTAATGAGCTCTTCGCTTTTGTGTACGTACGAAAGTGATCAGATGTCAGGTCATCAATCTCGGACGTGGATAAAAAATCCACGTCAAAAAACCGGGTGGCCATCTCCTGAGCCAAATGCTTCAGATCCGCTCCTAAGAGCTGTGGATACTGAGCAAGGACATCCGAGCGCCCACTGTACTTTTGTAAGTACGTTTCCAGGCGATTGCAAAAGCGCTCGTATGAAAGCGTCCACTCCGGTCCGTGGGGCGGGATCGCTTCGGAGGGCTGTGAGGGCCCTGCCTCATCGAGGGACGCCGCCTTTGGCATGTCAGAATGGCTTTCCCATTCTTCCAAGAACACTGTTTCATCGAAGGATCTAAAACGGATTTCCGATTGCTCAGGATCCGGGCCCAGCAGTTCCCCTACGCTCGCCGCCGGTGAGCCGATTTCGAGGAGCCCTCCACCTGTCGCCTCAACGACGGTGTTGATCATCGGGAGTGAAGTGTCGCAAAGAAACGCACCGCAGACCGATATACATATCCAAATGAGCTTATATATAAAAAAAAATCTCATTTTTCATTATACCTTTCACTGATCCGCTTTTTGCTCAAAAAGACTAGTAGGAAATCACCGGTTGGTCAAACCAAGAAAGGCACGGGACTTTTGGGCGTACGGATTTGAAAATCTCTCTTATGTATGATCTTTCGATCTTGTTATCATTACTTTGAACTTTTCAAGTGCTTCTCTTACGATATTTATCGTTTTTTGAACAGATCGCTCCTAAAGGTTTAGGTAGTTGGTCGAGCACCTTCAATAACATGTATCTCAAATTAGTCTAAGTCATACAAAGATAACTCAGTTCATTCTAAGTCTCTATACGAAGATGAAAAATAGAACGATTGACTCATACCACCTAACACTTCATCAGGAACATTTGTGATTGACGAAGGAATTGTGTTCTCTTCTAAGGAGGGCGTTGCGGCGCCTTCGTCAAATTCAGCAACGGGAGCCCGAGAGGGTTGAGCAGAACCAGAGGCGTCAGGAGCATTGGATTAAAAACCTGACAATCTAATGCTGATCCGTCGATCTTGGAGAGCCAACTGGAGTTTGACCCTCAGTTGTATTCCTCCTTCGCACCCTTTCTTTTTCTTCGGCATTTACACCCCCTATTTTAGTAAGGCTGGAAAGTCTCCTCCAACATAAAAAAGATCTTCCGCCCTTTCTATCTCTATCTCTCTGTCATGCTCTTCTTCTTCGCTTGAGGACTAGCAACGGCAGTAGTGGCTTTCCTTTTTCCTTTATCCACACTCTGACCGAAGACATGATCCATAGTAAAGAAGTAGACATGGTACGAATGGGATTGAGAAGGAGCTCTTTGAAAGCTAGAGAAGAAGCAGCTTTTCTTTGTGCCAACCCTCTTTTCTCGCCTATAAGTCAGAAGTCTGGGGAACTAGAGGTGATAAAGAAAGGAATGGAGCAGAGTCAGAGTGAAGGAGATGAGGATCTGGATTCCATTCTTTTTTAGTTTGAGTGAACACCCGGTAGCCAATCGATCAGGACTAGGAGCTGTACCAAGACGGATTAGCTCTCGCCTTCGGGTGATTAAGAAGAAAAAGAAGATCCCGGAGTTCTATTTCTAGGTTGAGGATATTTTTTTTACTTTTTTGTTAACCCTACTCGAAAGAGAGTGAGTGGCGAATTAAGATAAAGGCTATTCTTTCGCCAAGATAGCAGAGGGAAAGGCGAAGTCACAAGTCCTTAAAATGGAATAAGGATTTTAAAAAATACCAACATATTAGAAGAGGATCTAGATCCCATCCAATACCGACAGCAGCTTTGAACCAAAGCGTATATAGTAAGAGACGTCTCCGAAAAAACATTTTTTAGCATTTTACACTACGATTAGAACACGAACTAGCATACTCGGGGTCATACGGCTTCCCATTTACTTCATTTAGGTATTTCTTTTTTTGTAACAGTAAAGAGAAAAAGCCGGGATGCTTGACGCCCTTTGGTCTTCTACTTTTTTTTGCAGCGAAGTGAGACTATTCAGTATGGCTCAACTGTCCGTCCACCCGATATTATTGATACCCAGAATCCAGGATTTGGTTCTTTGGATTCGCTCAGACTAAAAGCTCCGGTGTGAGGATCTTGAATGCAAGAGTGAGTTTTCCTACGCAGAAGAATGAAAGGATGCCGCAGATGAGAGATATGAGGTAGAGCTATATGTGAAGACTTGTCTTGTGTGTCAACAATACAGGGTAGAGAACGAGCATCCAGGGGGATTGTTGGAACCTTTGCCTGTACCAGAGCGTCCATGGTCAAGTGTCTCCGTGTTTTCTTCATCTCAGCATTCCCTAATTACTAAGGATATTCATCTTTCTTTTGGATTCTTGATCGATTCTCTAAGTATAGGGCATTTCATCCCAGCATCTACGGACTGTACAGCGGAAGAAGTGTCGAGGTTATTCTTCAAGCACGTGAGTCCAATTTTGGGGATTACCATGGAGCATTATTAGTGACCGAGACTCACAGTTCACGGGAAAGTTGTGAACGGAACTCTGAATTTGGTCAGAGTTGCATTTCTCTACGAGTTTTCATCCGCAGACAGACCAAATCCGCATTTCAAAAGCCTGGGATCCTGTCCCTTGGACGTTTTTTTTAATGGGAGAATGGCAACCGATGATTGTTCCCTGCAGTGGTATAACCTCGTGAACCAGGCATACTAATTGACTTGCTCTTTCTTCTCTACAAGGAATATAGCGATTAGTGCCCAAGTCCAAGCACGGGTCCCGAAGGGTCGACAAAGGACAGATACAGATGTTGAGATTCGGTGTCGATGAGGACACGCGAGATAGCGCTATTGCCGATATAGGCAACGATGAGACCTTATGTGAGGAGAAGGAATACCATAAGGTAAGTCGTTGTCCGAAAGAGAGATAGCCATGGGAGCCGTTAAAGTTCCAACAAAATCCAATTTGAAAGGTCTGCTGGGGTGGTGCCCGCCGGGACCTGGGCACTCGCAAGGAATTTTTTGAAAACTTCTTGGTGAGTTGGAGAAGAGCAAACAAAATGGAAATGGAAGCTTGGGTTCTACCTAATTTCTTAATAAGATCATAGCTGGATGGTTTTTTCGCTTGTTTCGGAACTCTTTCCCTTTCTTGTTGTTGTTTTGTTGGGCAGTTGACTCGTGATTGAGGATCAGGAAGGCACCCTACCAGATTTTATTTGAGAACAGTCCTTGGTTGTTGAGCTGCATTTGCCACTAATGCAGGCTCAGCCGGGATAACAATTGGTGGAGAAAGCGGTATAACCAAAGCCAAAGAAAGGAGTAGAAGATGGGATCGGTAGAGATTGACCTAAAATACATCTAGGATCAACTGAATAATGCGATGCTTGACATGGCTGTAATGAGAAGACTTTGAGCCGTCTGATTTGTTTTCATATTTTTGGGAGCACTCGCAGAGGCAGCGGATTGCTTTAGTTTTGCGCCGAAGGAGAAGGATCAAGTTGAAAAGGCTGATTTACTTGAAAAGAAGAAACTAAAAAGGGTTGGACTCTTGACTAGAAAAAAAATGACAATTCTCTTGATTAAATTGGGCTCCTAGGCCCGGAAAAGATTTGCTTACTTGACCCGGTGAAACTACTGAAGACTTTTGAGATGGAACTACAAGCACAACTTCTATTCAAGACTCCTTTCTTACTTCAAAAGAGTCTGCCCTGTAACACGGTAATGATAAATCCATTTCCGTCTTCCCCACATCCCAGGCATCTGGAAATCCTTCTTAGCCACTGGCCAAGTGCCTTTTATTCCTCGTTTTGGTACCATAGATACTACTAATAGGGTGCATGATCCTTATGTGATCGCCTTACGTCCTTTAATAAGGGATCGTCGTTTAATAAACTTAAGAAGATTCTTTTCCGACATAGCATACTATTGGGTGATGTAGCTATAGCTTTGAATTGTTGGTATAGCAGTTAGAAAGAGTACTGAGTTCTTTTTTTGCTCTAGCCAGGTCAGACTTAGCCAATAGATTGGGAATTGTGAATAGAGGATACGATTATAGGATAGATGCTTATTGTTACACTTCCCTAATACCTGAACTCTTTTTGAGGACAGGGCAATCTAAGCTACTCACCTGGGAAAAGTTTTTTTACTTGCTGGAACTGCATCTATTCCCATGGCTGGTAGGGCTGACTTCCGAAAAGAAAAAGCAAGAATCACTTAAGATAGCAAAGGACCGCTTTCTCCTTCGAACTCTTCAACCCATGTCTCTGTCTCTTTGAAAGGCTAGCCTTCTTTATGGCATTCCCCTCTTTTCTGACTCTAGGTAAGCGCTGTTCCCCTCCACCTCTAAGGAAGCCTTTAAAGTAGTTAGTCTCTTAGGAAAGTTTTCCCTGACATCATATAGAGAGCCTGCTACGGGGTAAGACCTGCAGTATCAATAAGTCCTCGGGTGTTTAGTATATTGTAATCGTTTTTGTATCTTAGGGAAGAAGGTAAGCACAAAAAATAGGATTCTAGTGGTAAGCGTCTTTAGCTCCTGTGCTAAGCCCTTACATTTCGAATCTCTTTCCAGCTGTCCCCTTTTAAAGGAGGGATTTTATGGAAGTTAGTGAAATAGTAAGAGTAGCAAGTCTATGAGCAATCCAGATGTTTTGGGTAAGAAGGTCCGAGGCTTTTTAGGGCGATAAGAAAGATTCCTGACCCCTACGTCTCTTGACATAAAAGAAAATCCATATACAACGCCCGGTGTTGGAATCCAAGTTCCACTAGTCACTTCCGCCCGATTAGTCTATGTAACGTGGCGTACAAGATTCTCACTAAGGTTCTCGTTAACTGCTAAAGCCCTCTTTCTTTGGAGTTGTTCTGGTTCTCGTGTTCTATGTTTTCTCTTTGTTTGTTGGTTTGTCCGCTTAGTTGAGGAGGGAGAATGTATAAGAGAGTCTAATAAGAGAAGTTTCGGGGTTTCCGCTGTTGCCTTTTTGTAGGTCGGATGCTATACCTTGAGCACTAACGATTCACCCTGGAAAGATCACTTTTTCTTGCCTTCGCCTCGATACGGTAGATAAGTGGATAGTTTCGCGATAGGAGGACTGGCCCTTGACTTGCATGGGATAGATTCAATAGGAATATGCCTCTCGACAGAATGGAAAGATGAGATTAGAAGAATGAAAAGAGAAAGCCAAGGGACATCTAGACTAGCCAGGGAAAGCGCAATCACAAGAACTGTGCAACAATCCCTACTTCCACCGAATCTTGTGCGAAGCATCCGACTTCTTTTCATTTCAAAGAGTGCCAATTGATGCAGAGAAGGAGCTCTTAGCAATTGAAGAAGAAGAGTCTGCCCTTACCCCAACATAAATAAGGTGGAGCCTTAACCCGACACAAGATGGGTTAGGATAGTGGGCTTAGTCAGCCCAACAGAAGTTGTCAACCAAAAAGGAGAAGTTCCCGTGATTGAAGGTTGATGGATATCCTACCCTAAGACGAGAGGATTAGGCTTAGAACACAAGACCCATCATAAGATCGCATCTTCATGACAAGAGGTGTACACGTTAGACCTCGCTCAAGGTAATGGGCCAAACCTAAGGAGTCCAAAGAAATTGGATCTTCTTATATGACAAAACCACAAATTGGGCTTCATTCAAGGCGCCAAAAAGATGGGTTGAATCCATAAACCGCTCCGTGGGGTCCAATGACTCTCAGAATGGCTTAGAATTGCACACAATTGCTATAACTTGGGTCTAGTCATAATCCTTATGGGCTCAAGTCGTATTGGATCCTAAGTCTTACACATCGGGCTTAAGCCCTCCCCTATTTTTTTTATTCTAAAGGTCCATCATAGTGCCCAGAAACGCAGCCTATAAGTCCATTTTCCTAAGGTGAAAAAGAGTGAGCCCAACATAGAACCCCAAGCAAGATAACAAAGACACGCAGTCACACAAGACAGGGTGGACCTATGGGATATTTCTAAGCTCTCTAGTGCGGCTAAGTGTCTCCTTATAACTCCGGTAAGGCTTGGGGGCAGGCCTATTGTGCCTCTCAAGATGGGCTATTTAAGGTGGCCTACCCTGGTCATCAACGCGGTTGCTCCCCTTGACGTATCTAAAGGTCTGGAGTTTCCCATGGCGACTGGTCCGTGGGGTGAAGAGGGTCTAGGTCACAGCACAGGCCGAGTTGGCTCCCTAAACGTCAATCCGCCGGCAAAGTGCAGGTCAAGCTCATTTCATTGATTGGAAATAGCCATACATTGGAGTCGGACTTCTCTATCTCCGGTGAAATAGTGGATGATGGATGGATGGTTGACTGCTATATCTTCATTAACGTTTCGACTGGGAATTCAGACTTTTCACTCCCGACTGGAATTTGGGTGACCCTAAAGGAAGAAGGAAGCTTCAGAGCTGGAAAGGCGCACATCTTCAGTAGTACACTTAGCAACCACTTTCACATGAATTGGAAGCACATTTGGACGAATTCGTCTTTCTAAATGAAACGATTAGCATAGCATGTTGTAGTCAACATTTGACACGCAGGGTTTTTCCCATATCATACATGCAAACATCAAAAAGAAAACCAAACAAAGACACTTCACTTAGCATAGGAGTCGATCTCCATCAAACAAAGACAAGGAAAAGCCATGCATGAAAACACACTACTTTGGGACTCCTTCTTTTCATCTTTGCGAAAGAGTCGACGGACTCTTCTATTGACGTCTCTCTGGGGATGCGAGTGATGGCGACCTGCACAATGAGCTCTTGCTGCTCCGTCTGCAGCACTTGCAGCCTCCTCTCCCTTTCTTTTAGGTTCTCTCTGGCAGCGTTAATGCGTTCTTCTCTCTCTGCGGGATCTCTTGTTCTAACACTTCTCAAAAGGAAGTTTATAACTCTACGGCGCTCTTTCATTTCATTTGGAAGTTGCTCCATTTCGGCAGCAATTTCAACAAGCCTGTTTGGAACAGCCATAGCCATATGTGCTATGACTCATTTTTTGTTAATACACTTATTGAGCCTCCATTTATAGAGTGGTAGAGGAATCTCGCCATGCGTCACGAAGCAGGCACAATTCTGACTAGCTCTCCGCACTACTTTTATGCAGTTTCAAACTATCATGCCTTTTTAATGAAAAACCGGCTGGCTCTTGCTACCGCAAACAAAATATCCCCAAATCACACTGCCTGTATGAACAAAAAAACTTTGCACAAGCAGCTTACGTAGAAAAGATTCCATATTCGATTCCGAAAGAGCTCTGTCTCAAGCTGCAAAATACCCCACTTGAATTTGAATGAAGACTTGGTCTTGCTCTTTCCTCGATGAAAGCCCACAGAAGGGCCAAAGCACAACAAGCCTACCCAGCATCAAAGCCCAAGTACATGGAAGAAGGCCCGCTGGATCTGTCCAAATTCAAAGCCCATCAAAGGTGGCTCCTCACATGAAATCATGCAAAGGATCCGAGCCCATCTATCTCCTACATTCAAGGATCTGAGTCCATCCAAATAGCCCAGAAAATGACAGCCATCAAAAGGCCTAAGCCCATATAGCCTCGGCCCATAGAGCTTTCCGCCAAGTTTTTTTTTACTTTCTTATTTTATAAACTTATTCACTAAACTCCATTTTTTAAAAGCTGTACTTACTAGTGTGAACTTACGGATTGAGCTGTAAACGGCTGGGAAAAAGCAAGCGTCTGATCAGATCAATCAAGTGAATCAAGGACGAGTGACGATTGGCTGAACGTACTTTGGCAGCTCCTGGTGGAGTACTAGTATGACAGATTCTCATCGGTGTCAAGCCACGTTTCGATACCCGCGAAAAACAGGGGTCGGGTCGGCCCGTCGTCATAAGCAAGACAGGACACCACTTATTAAAAAAAAAGAAAGAATGACTAATAATAAGAAAGAGTTAATGGCCTCCAAGGCCTATAAATAGAAAATGAAGTCGCAAAGCAAAGGGAGATGGATCCACCAGTTACCTTCGAAAGACTTTCCAAAATCAATCAAGAAATTCTACGTATAGATAACGAGAAGCTCCAGCGGGAGCAAACCCTGGCTGCCTTCTGGGAGCACTTGCCTCCTATCGATCCGGAGGTCGTGGCCAAAGCCATGCAAGAGCTCCGGGACCGCATTCGAGCTCTTGAAGACCGGAAACGGGCCCTACTTCAAGAACAGTAATCTCTCCGGGGCCATAAGCAACCGCGGGGGAAATGGAAACAACGGGGGGAACTAATAAGAGTCGGTTGTTTACTTCATATTTTTTGTTTAGTTGTTTGGCTGGTTTGTCTATGTGTGCTTAAGCTTCCTTTTGGATGTACTTCCCATGTAACGGCTATTAATGAATCAAAAGTGCTGGTCTGCTTTGTGCAGAAAGCTTCCATGCCTCGCTATCCTATCTTATTACTCGTACAACAACTATGGCAGCCAAGAGCGCTGCTTATTCCCCTTCATCTTTAGATGCTTTCTGTACTGCTCGATGCGAATAATAGCCCTAGTTCTAGTTAGTTCATACTAACCGCTCTCGCTTACTTGCCTGCTGGCATCACCTCATCCTCTTTTTGAATAGGGTTTTTCACTCTTGTCCGGCTAAAGGCCTTTTGATCGGCTTTCACACTTCATGCTAAGAGTTCTTCTGCGTCCACGCCTTATTCTATATCTTTCCCCGGGACTGACATCAACCATCGGTTTTTGGTACCAACTTGATCCTTAAGAAAAATGAGGATAAGAAAGTCCCAAGGAGAGCGGTAAAACTGAATGGATTTCATAAGTTGAGCAGAGGTCCTCATTATAGTATTCTACTAGCCTCATATCTCGTTAGAACGGTTCGCTTTCTCTCCTGCCTGCCCTATCCGCGCGGAATCTAAGCGTAGAATCAAAGAGAGATGGGATATCAGACTCTTGTTCATCTCTTTCCCCCAAATATAGTATCTAGGGACAACTCCAAGCTTTATAGCTTTGGGTTCAACGGATCGGATCGAATGATAGATCATACCATAAATGGAGTCGGAAAAAAGAGCCTGTACCCAACACCTTCTTTTTCTTTCCTAGGAGCTATCCTTGTCTTTAGCTCTAGCAACTTTAGGTAATATCTAAGCCTCATCCTCATGCCGTGGAGGAGATCAATATTCATCGCCACCTGAAA
>OY998254.1:5400000-5440000 GCA_963922045.1 Persicaria maculosa | reverse complement strand
AGGAAATGCCACGCGGAGCGTGTCACGAGATATGCGGCGTTCTGTTCTAATCGAAGGGTCATACTTTTCGGCCTTATTACGGTAAGGCCAATGCACTAGCCAGCCAGTTTGGTGGCGAACACGCTGTGCTGTAAGCTAAGCTGTTCACCTTGTAGACGGAGGAGATATAGAAAGTGTGCCGCGCGTGATTCATAAGATTATATAGTATATTCTTTCACTTAGCTTACTTCTCCCATGACTTTCCGGACCAACCAGCCCGGATCTGCCCTCGCAAGTCTCTCTGCATTTTGAGAGCATGCAAAATCGAGCAATGGATCTTAAAAGAATTCCACTTTGCTTTGAACGGCACGACTCTTTTGCGCTGGCATTTGCTCAAATAGCTTCGAGCCTCTCTTCTTTCAATCGACACACGCAAGGCAGATAGCTCCGGTGACTTCGGCTTCTGCCTCTATCAGGCGGCGACAGCGCCTACCCTCCCTTACCACGCTTCCCCAAGAAGCCAGCCATTTTTCAGGATTCGGCGGCCCCAAAAAATGAGGATCCTTCCCAAACAAAAACAAGGGAGGCGGCAGCCCCCACCTTCACAGCCACAGCATGGAGGAGCTGCTCCTTTTTATTTTGTTGGCTCTTCGATAAAAAAAAAGCACTCATAGGAATGGTGCTAATTCCCATGTTCTTTCTAGTCTCGTTTGGTTTCGAGAGCTTCCCCCTCCTCGTCCCTTACTCGTCTTTTGAAAGCCGTTATCTTTTCTTTTTTTTTATCCTTTCGACTTCAGCTATGACCAATGCCCTACTAGCTGAATAGGCGTAAAAAAGAAAGCTAGCTGAAAAAAGGCAAGGTGTACCTAACTTACCTACCCACTCATCAATCACGGTGTTCAGCTGACTTGCACTGATAGACCTTTATTGTATTGGAATTAGGCGCTCATCTTTTTACTGTTGTCAACTAATCTTTTCCATGTTCGATTTGACTCTATGTTAGAACATTTCTGTGAATGCTATTCTGATCTAAGTGGTCCTATTCTGTGTCCCGTGCTAGGAAGCATTACTCTTCTTTTCATTCCAAATTCAAGAATACGATCGATACGATTGATTGGTCTGTGCGCTTCTCTTATTACTTTTTTGTATTCTCCTGTTCTTCGGATACAATTTGATCCTTCTACGGCCAAATCTCAATTTGTGGAAAGCCTTCGAAGGCTTCCTTATGAAAACATCAATTTTTATTTGGGTATAGATGGTATCTCTTTATTCTTCGTGATATTGACCACATTTCTGATCCCTATTTGCATTTTAGTGGGTTGGTCTGGTATGAGAAGTTATGGGAAAGAGTATATTACAGCATCTCTAATTCGTGAATTTCTAATGATCGCCGTGTTCTGCATGCTGGATCCTCTACTATTCTATGTTTTTCCCGAAAGCGTGCCAATCCCTATGTTGTGCGGAGCTGAGCATCTTCTATTCGCTAGGATAAAGCTTTTCCTCTGCAGGGGCCTTGTGCAGTAAACCCCCTACGGGCGGTCATCCGTCGTCGTAAAGTAGTCTCCGCGAAGCTTTCGGGAAGAGGGGTAGTCTTGTGCGTAAGCATAGCATTTCTGGTCGAACCCGCCCAACTTAACTAAGAAGAACCGAACCTGACAGACACATCTTTTTCCTTTTCCTTTTTGGGGAGGGTACTCTGAGCAGTGGGTACCTTGTAGGACCTCGACTCGCCTACTCGGGTCTTGTATGAATATGCAGGAAGGGGTGCTCCTAGGTGTGTGTAGGAGTTGTGTTTGTTCGCGAGAATGGATTCCTCGTCAAGTCAGTTTGGAGGGTGTGGACACACTTGCGCGAATTCAGGTAACGGCTACAAGGAAGAAATAGAAAGGAAACTGTACCCGACCAGGGATGGACGTAAACTCGTAAGCTACCGAGGGTAGGGATAATCGTCCAGGTCTTATTGTGAAACAAAAAAGCCGCCCCGCCACAGCAGGCGGGTTGCTTCCTCTGTCGTCGCCGGGGAGCTCTTGGCGAGGAGACCTTAGGATAAGTTGCTAAAACAAAGGGGAGGATCGACCCGTTCAGTAGAATTTCGAAGAAAGACTGTTGGCATCAGGTGGAGACATTCTTTTCTTTGGCCCCCTTCAAAAAAGCGGGCAGGGTAGAGCTCGCCAGAGGGTTCGAGAATAGGGTAAGGTCCTGTACTTAAGATTCAGATAAGAAAAAAGTTCCAAACCTTTATGCTTCGTACAAGTTCCGGCCAGGATGATTGGGAAAGATCAAACCAATTGGAACCGCTCACATCACAGTAGTAGTAGCGTAAAGGCCGTAAGTCGGGGAGCGGCCATAACATAAGGCTATTACTTTAACATCTCTCTCTATATATATCCATAGATATCTAGAGAGAGAGATCCGCTGCGTGAGCAACCCGACTGTGCGTTACATGTGCTCTACAGGCCGTACTCAATCTTTCTTCCCAACGAGCCCATTTTTTTTTTGAAGACGGGCCGGTTCGAAAGGCATGGGTTTCAGTATGTCTCCAGATAGGGCCCCCTAACTAGTCCGGCTAGCTAGTGAGCGATTCTTTCCGGCGGGAAGCAGGCCGGGCCAATTTCGCGGGCATCTCCCGCAACGCAAGCAGCATTGTTCGCCACTACCCGAAAAGCAAAAGATTCGAGAGTCCAGGCTGAAAATACATGCATAGATAGTGATCTAATGACAAGGGCCGACGACGGAAGCTCGGGACGGAGCCGTATGATGCGGAAGTCTCACGTACGGTTCCCTGAGAAGGGAGTGGCTACCTACTAGAGCTTCGACCAACCAAACCACCACCGGTCAATTCCGCTTTGGGGCCACCCCTTACTCTACCATTATTATAGGGGTATGGGGTTCGAGACAAAGAAAGATCAAGGCAGCATATCAGTTTTTCCTTTATACTTTACTTGGATCTGTTTTTATGCTATTAGCTATTCTGTTGATTCTTCTCCAAACAGGAACCACCGATTTACAAATCTCATTAACCACAGAATTTAGTGAGCGGCGCCAAATCTTTTTATGGATTGCTTTTTTCGCCTCTTTCGCTGTCAAAGTGCCTATGGTACCAGTTCATATTTGGTTACCCGAAGCTCATGTAGAGGCACCTACGGCAGGATCCGTCATCTTGGCAGGAATTCTTTTAAAATTGGGAACTTACGGGTTTTTAAGATTTTCAATACCCATGTTTCCTGAAGCGACACTTCGTTCCACTCCTTTCATTTATACTCTAAGCGCGATTGCTATAATATATACTTCCTCGACCACTTCAAGACAGATCGATCTTAAGAAGATCATTGCTTACTCCTCAGTAGCCCATATGAATTTTGTGACTATTGGTATGTTTAGTCGGGCGGCGGCCGTTAGGTCACCTATTTTTAGTTATGAACACACAAGGCAAGGCCAAAACATGTGTGCCGGGCGTGCGACCCATCAACCTACTAGCAATGGGGGAGAAAACATAGCATGTCGCAACAAAAGCTTAATTCAAGGCGTCAGCAAAACACTGCCGTCTGTTCCAAAAACAAAAGCCCCTTAGCGCCCCGGGACGGGAGTGGGGGACGGCCCTACGCGCAGGCAAAAGCAGCACCGGCTCTACGAAGTCAGAATCGAATCTTTCTGTTGCCTTTCCCAATTCATTCGTGAATAAGAATTCAAGGTCGCTCCGCCTATTTTTTTCTATTGATGAGACAGCTATCTATTCTTGATAAAAAAGAAATAGATATGTATCTGATGGAGTCTACATCGTACGTAGAGCGCCCAAGCGCTTTTTGGTCCATCTCAGTTCTCTTATCCATCGGTCCAATGCACTGGGCTCATTTCATGGAGGGAAAAGCAAAAATAGAGTTGTGTTGTTGTTGTTCGCTGCCTCGACGCATTCCCTTCTCTCCCCGGCATCGTCCCACACAGAAAGAAAGAGCGCAGAGCCCCGGCCGGACCTGTAGGTCCGCTAACGTAAAGCGAGGAGTTGAGCCTGAACTGGCGAACCGAAGTCACTTTCGGAACCATACTTCCTAAAGCTAACACGTGTCCAGTCCAGCGAGAACGCGCAGCGCAAACGAACGTGAGCTGCTATACCGAATCCCCCGCTGGCCATCGGGGACCGAGTGGTAAGGCCATGATCCGCAGGGGAACGGATCACTCATTCTTCCATTGGGGACAGGTGCACGAACGACAACTCCAAACGTCACACATCCGCCGCCTATCCACCGTTTAGGTGGCACCAGCGAGATCCAGCTAAGATAAGGAACTTCGTGTCGCGGCTGCTCCACTCCGCTGCGGTCTCATGAACTGAACTTCTAAGCCTTCCCGCGCGCGAAGCGAATGGGCGCTGTGCCGTGGGTCAGTTTCGCGGCGGGGGGCAAAGAGAGAGCAGAAGAATGATTCATTTGGATCGACGAGCTTTTTCAGCCCCAAAACTAAGAATCAATGGAATGTCTGTCTATCCATAAACATCTATTCTATCTGTATATCTAAGGGATCTCTCTATACATATAAAAGTTTTTTATGGCATGATATGATCGCCTAGCCGTAGCCGCATATCAGCTGCGCTCAATATGCAGGATTTCTGTTGGATCAGATCTTTTGCTTTGACGGAAGCTTTTGGACTAGCGAAAATCTAAGCCTTCGCGCAAGCAAGCGCGAGAGAAGCAAGCAAAGTAGAAGCTTTGCCAGAAGCAAGACGAGGCTGGGAAGACAGTCGGGACCTACTTTGATTCAAAAAAAGAAAGGCGAAGGGTGGTCGTAGATCAGCGGATTGAGCTGCGCGAAAGCCGTTGCCCTAACGCCCTTTTCTTGCTTGCTGGCAAACGGCTTTCTATCATAGTTGCAAGGGTTCCAAACCTTACCCACTTAATAAAGGCTGCTTTCGTTCGTTAAGGAGGCTGTTCACTACAAGCTATCCGCGCTGTCTTAGATTGAACGGCAATAAGTCGACGTTCAATCTCTAAGGCGGGTTTCCGCTGAGAACGGAATAGTGTTCGTGTCCAAAGGTGAACAAAGCCCTAGCTTCTAGAGTTCGCTGCTTTTTCCAGGCCGGATAAGGGCTTATACTGCTCGCCTTTGTTTGATATGTTCATTCAGTACCAATACAAACTACAACTACACAAAAGTGGAAGGGCCACTATACTATAAAAGCTAGAAGTAGCCTTTAGTAGAGTAGTCGGCCTAACAAAAGCATCACGACAACTTATCTACTCCAAGATTTCGCTTTCAGCTCAACTTGACGTAAACCCTTATGAATGAATGGAATCTTAAGTAGGGGGCCCGCTCGCCTACCAATCAAAGAGGCTGAGAGTAAGCGTAAGCTCGAAGTTCGAGCTTACCTTCATTCGCTTCGCGGGAGCCGCACAGCACATAGCTGGAAGTCAGAGGGCCCGTACTACCTGCCTAACCCTTCGCTCCGAGGGACCGTAGACCGGAAAGCGCCTTCTAAACCACCCCATTCATCCAAAAGGGAAGGGGCCTATGTATTTGCATGACTTCTGCAGATTTTACCCTATCTACACCTGGAGCCAATCCCCTAGCGGTCCTGCCACCACGCCGCAGAACGGGAGCTCGTGTGGAACCTTTTCTTTCTGGCGTAAGAGCGGTGAAACATAAAAAAAGATTATGGCCGCGTAACATAGGGGCAGGAGGTACTTTTGTAAATATATATACGGTTACGGTTATCCCAGACTGCGTTCCGGAAAAAGTGGCCTACTTAAAAGAAAGGGCGGGAAGCTGCATGATGGACTGAGAAGCCCCAGCAGAATCCAGGGGAAGAATCTTATAAGGTGCATAGGTATTCTGTTTCTCTTCAACATCTTTTGCAGCTGCAATAATCTATTCGTCGATAACACATTGCATTGAGTCAGTTGTTCTATTGAATTTTAACAAATACGTGGTGAACATATAACAAAATCATGCATTGAGGCTATCATTTTTTTTTTACCACCCTCAGGAGCAACTTCTTCGACTTTCTCAGTCTTGTTAACGGCGCATAGGACTTCAAAAAGCACTCCGGCCGTTTGTTTGATAAGCTTTGCCGAGTTGGGCTCTATCGGCCTGCTCGCCTTGGTCCAATGCGAATATGTACTGCGCTGGTAATAGCTCTCAATTTCGCGTGCATCCGTTTTTTTGATGCGAGAAGTCAGACTTGAGCCACTGTCCTGATTCAAGAAAAAAATGAACTAATTCGTTTTTTTGCTCTCACAGAGTGCAGTCTAAGCTAAACCCCAATCACTGCGAAAGTGTGAACTCTGATTATTACAATCCAGAAACACAAAGAATTTGAGTAGACTTATTTGATCTGTTATTGGAGAGTCATTATAGAGAGAGTGGCCGTAATAAGGCACGGCAAAAAGTAAGGGAACCGGGGGATTTTTTCCATTTATTCTAGAACGGTAAGAGTTTCCCCGACAACGACTGCTAATGAAGCCTCTTCGCGGACAATGCTAGTTCGATTGGATGCGCTATTTCGGCAAGTCCTTTTGGGGAAAGCCCAACTATTTGACCCGGAACCCCTTTTAGTGCAATGATCACTGTTTACGCCGCAGCATCTATAAAAAAAAGAACCTTTATACCGAAAGTGGAATGTCGGATATCTTCTTCTAAAGATGGGCATTTATTAAGATATGCCACTAGCTCAAGTGCCACAGTTGATTCGAGAAAAGCCCTTGCTTGCTCGCTTGCCCTTTTCAAATCCTATACCTTCTGACCCGTCCCTGGGTCCACTCTCTAGTGGATCATCTTCTTATCATAGCGAGTACTTTATCCAAGGAGACTAATGGCGCTAAAATTTCCTTTCCTCCGCTAGCAGATAGAGCTCACCTCGCGTAAGGTGGGCGTCTTCGCCTTGATTCTCTAGTTTATTAGAACCAAATCTTGAGATGAGATTGGGATAGGAAATTCCCTCAACTGGCTTAGGACTAGTTATCCCCACGAACACTAACCCAGACGCTTATTGCACGTGTTTTTTGCATTGAGTTCGGAAAGTCATCCTCCGTAACCATTGAAGAGCTGGCAAAGCCGGCTTGGAAAACGAGAGCGCGGGCGGGAACTTCTTCCAAGTTAGGTTGCTAGCCAAGGGTGGTCGTAGATCAGGCAAGGTTTTGGCTCGCAATAAAGCTAGGGTCCTGATCGAGCAACTAGTAGTCCTATCTATCCACCTCTCCAAACACAATATCTTGAGTACCTATGATGGTGACCACATCTGCTGGCATGTGATGTTTGGACATAGAATCGAGTCCTTGTGAATGGGCAAAGCCAGGTGCTCTTATTTTACGACGGTAGGGACGATTGCTTCCATTACTGACCAGAAAGACACCAAATTCTCCTTTAGGTGCTTCAACTGCGGTATAGGTAGAAGGAGCTGGTACGGAAAAACCTTCTGTATAAGGTTCGAAATGGTGAATTGAGGTAGAGTAGACCGATGATCCTGTAGTCGCCGGCTATTGAAAGAAAAAGCTTGCATCTGCTCTCTTTATTATATAACCGGTCTCATCTCTCTCCAGACCTAACGTGGTAGTTTCCCATCATAGGGCTTTCTATCTATAGATTGAGCCATTACCAAGGAGCTAATTCGTTCAGAACTCAGTTGACTGCTTCTATAGATAAGGCGGAGCGTCCTTGGCTCAGTATTATAGCACATAGGGCTTCGGCGCTACTACAGCGCCTCGCTATGAGAATGAGGCTTTGCTAACGCGTTGTCTTGCTACCGACGCTTCGCTAACGCTCGGCTAAGTCTTGAACCTTCGCGCTGACCGTTCGCTTTCTCAGTAGCAAAAGCGCTTCTCTTTGCCCCTTAAGTAGAAGGACAAGAAAGAGATTATTGGTTTTCTTGCTCCCGCTTCCTCATCTGCGCTCGTCAAGCCAACTTTGCTCTTTGGGAGGTGAAAGAGCGGTTGAAGCGGACATTTTGAAATGACAGCATCAAAGATATTTTTGTAAATATATATACGGTTACGGTTATCCCAGACTGCGTTCCGGAAAAAGTGGCCTACTTAAAAGAAAGGGCGGGCACTCTTCTGATCTACGACCACCCTCAACCCACTACCCTAAATAGGAAGAAGGGTACTTTACAAATAGGGCTAATTGCTTCGCACTTGACTGTGATAGCCCTCTCGATACCTTTAAAGAGCTTTGTAACTAGTGGCCGGTTTCCTGTCGCTAGAGCCTTTTCCCAGTGCACGGAGCCTCAACGAGGAAGGTGCTAGTGGTTTATCATTGGGTCAATACCCCTGCCGGGTTCCTCTTTTTGTGCTACTCCTACTCCTAGGGCGGGAAGAAGATAAGAAAAGGCAAAGACTCGACCACCCTCTTGCTTCTAAAGACTGCCCTCTCTCGGCTGGATGTTGGCTCAGCCTACTACAAGGATCCCGTATATCCAGCAACCCAACCTATACAAAGAAAAACTTCCGTTTTCCCTTTACTAGTAGGGGGGTCCCGTGGTTCCTATGCCGCCGCGTTTCCCGGTCCTTTTCTTTTAGTGCTTCGACCCGAAGCGATAGCTTCTAGCTAATTCAGTGGATAAGATGGCTGCGCTCCAGCTCACTCAAGAATGGGACGACAGTGGTCCGCCGGCAAGCTCGTTCTGATCTTGGACGCAGTACATTGGAATCCTGAAGCACCACCACGAACGCTACCGCGCGTCCGCCTGCGGTGCGGTAAGGCACCACCCTGTTGTGCCAGCAGCCAACTCCGGCGTGTCAGCTTAGTTATCCTCATCAAGCCACTTACTTGATGTCTAGCTTTCCAACTGGTAGACGGTTTGCTTTCTTTTCCCCCAGATCAATGAAGAAAGAAGTCCGTTGACTCTTCCGAAGAACCGGAAGCGAAGCGCTATGCCGGGGCGGGGGGACGAGAAAAGAAAGGGCTCCGAAGAAAGAAATGGAGGTTCCCAATGCTTCTCCACGCCCAACGAGATGCGCCAACCTCGGGATGCTTTACTCCTAACCCCTAAAGGTTCCGAGACGGAGCTTAACCTGAGTCTCGGTTAAGAACGGCGATGATCTACGTTTCACACGGCGCACGATTCCATGGATAGTTTCATTCGATATCGTGATGGAGGACATAGCTTACGATCATCGGCTTTGATCATGCCACTAGGCATTTGATTAGGACATTGCACAATGATCCGAACACTTTGTCGCATCTCTTCGATACGGATACAGTAACGATCATAGCGATCTCCTCTGGTACCTACTGGTACGTCAAAATCCAATTGGTCATAAACATCGTAAGGTGCTGCTCTTCGCAAATCCCAGCATACCCCCGGTTGGGATGGGTAGGCCCACCACTTCACTTTCACTTAGGCCCGAGCCAAGTCAGTGGGGGGACCCTGTCGGGCTCCTTCCCCCCCAAAAAATACACAAACTGTACGTGAGAGTTTCCCTTCATACGGCTCGAATCATTCTCAGATGCCCCGAGAGGCATCCTTTCCTTCTTTGTTAGGTTGGTTCACGCGCGCGCAAACGAGCACCGGCCGCAACAGCAGGAAACTATGACCAATAGAGTCAGACACTTAACTACATCCGCACACAAAAGGAATGTGGTTCTGGTTGAGGCTTTCTTTCCCTTATTAGTCTTAGTAAAAAAAGGGGGCGCAGGACGTTCGCGGGGTAGGCCCGATTCGACCGACTTTTGGATAACAAGAAGGCGAGCTGATCTCCTTTGATCAAGGAAAAAGCCCAGTCAGCCACCAACTCGGTGCAGGTCACGTGACCTACAGCTCGGCCTTCGCTTTTTGAGGCTTCCTTTACCCACATTTCTATGTGCCCGCAGCACTTCCATATGGAGAAAGATAGGCTTACCATGTTCCATCAATAGCACCTAACCTATGCCGATTTTGGCGGACCGTGCTCCACCCCGGTGAACTCATGCGGTTCCGACGTGCCCAGAGGCCAGAGGCGAATCCGTTCACGGTCCTACGGACCAACACCATTCGAAGGTGGGCGGCCCGCCCCGCCTAGAACAGTCATGTTTGACTGGGCTTACACACATTCGCTCACTTACGCTGTCCCCCCTCAGCTCACCCTAGCCCCCGGCCTTCTTCTAACGTAAGCTCCAAGGCTTCACACTAAGTCTTCACTGACATAAGATGCATGCTTAAGTAGGGTCAGGCAGAACCGTTGTTGCCTGATGGGAACTTCCCCCATATTGCTATCAATGTCTTCATGTCGCACGACCTCTTAACATTACACCACTGAATCCCCAATCCTTTGCTTGCTGTGCAGTGACAGTACCAATATCCACTAATCGTTGTTTCCAGATACGGTTGCCGGTTGACATCTCTTCTAATTCGTCGATACGAGAAGCAAATTGTTGTGTGGAGGAATCAATATCTCGACATAAGCCAAGAGGCAGATCTTGTGCCACTCCACCTGGTCGTATGAAACTGGCATGCATCCTGGCTCCCGGGACTCTTTCATAGAATTCCAACAATTTCTCTCGCTCCTCAGAAGCCCACAGGGACGGAGTTAATGCTCCCACATCCATAGCATGAGTAGTTAAAGCAAGTGAATGATTTGAAATTCGAGTTATTTCACGGAATAACACTCGTATATATTGAGCTCGTAATGGTACCTCGCAATTCAAAAGTCTCTCTACGGCTGAAGAATGAGCGTGTTCTTGGGCCATCGTAGAAACATAGATAGGGTCGACGACGGAACGAAGAACTCGACCTAGATACAGCTTTTTCGTACACGTTCACTTGCATCACATACACAAGTGCTCTCTGAACCGTGCAATAAGGTCACCCATAACACGGCTCTCCTACTTGAGTTACCTTAGCCCCAGGCCATGCTATTCAATGATATTGGAAAAATGACAGCATAACGTAACAACTAGTATGGAAAGCGGGTCTCCCTTTGATTGAGGGAGGTTGACGTCTAGTCAATAGGAGCCCTACTTTCCAATCACTAAGAAAAAAAAGCACTATGTAAAGCTTTGTCTGTCATTTTTCCGGCCCCAGGGGACTTTACTCGACCCATTCCCCAGTCTCTCGCACTGCTCAAGTAAGTGTGCGACTCCGTATGAGGACCTCCTTCCCTTCTGCCCACTCTCCGTTCACACGGTTCTCAAAGCAGAGGAGGAAGGGTGAGCAGCAGGTACCACGAGCTCTCTGTCCCACACATCTATCCAGAAGCAAGTGTAGTTCACCGGTTTCACTGAATGCTCTTATCTCTCGGCAAAGATCGTGTGAGTGTGCAGTTATGCTTTGGATGCTTCGCCATAGAATAGATCGACTCAGTTCCCGTTCTTTTCCGGTGCACTCGCTTTATATCTCCGACACACAAGGAAGGACGCGGTGGGAAGGAAGCAGCCCTAACCTCTGTCCGGCCGATCATTCCACTGGCATCTCGCATTCACGCCCTCGTTTGACTGCCGCTCGGGGATGTAGTTGTAGATACCTTAGTCTTAGTGGGTCGTTGGCTCCACCTGTTATCTCCTTCTACGACATGCTGTTGTCGTCGCCATATTCTATATGTCACTTAGTCATCTCTGCTTCGCTGCGGGTCAGCACCTCCGAAAGAAACGGAGGACTTCATTCAGTGACTCCGCGATCGCCCTCTGAACGATCAGAATAAGGTAAAGCTTGAAGATAAGTTTTGTACTCTATTAATTTCTCAGTCCCTCTAGTCGGGTGGGCGCCGGCCGGTCTTTCGACCAGATCCCCCTAAAAACCGTACGTGCGGGTCTCCCCGCATGCGGCTCACGCCATTCGAGGTGGCCCAGCCCAGCATTTCCTTCAGAACCTGTAGTGAAATGAATTGAGACTGCTCGACCTCGGAAGCTAATTCGCGTGTAGGCAGCGCTGTCTGTTGTACCGTTGACTCTATCTGTTCATTGATATATTGTGGTTGTTTCGGTACTTCTGTAAGCCTTGCGCCTCTATTGAGTAATGCCTGAGTTGCAGCATCAAAGACTAAAAGAACGAGGCGATCGAAGTGAGAAAGCACAGGCTAATACGAGCCCTGTATGATATGGGAAAAACCCTGCGTGTCAAATGTTGACTACAACATGCTATGCTAATCGTTTCATTTAGAAAGACGAATTCGTCCAAATGTGCTTCCAATTCATGTGAAAGTGGTTGCTAAGTGTACTACTGAAGATGTGCGCCTTTCCAGCTCTGAAGCTTCCTTCTTCCTTTAGGGTCACCCAAATTCCAGTCGGGAGTGAAAAGTCTGAATTCCCAGTCGAAACGTTAATGAAGATATAGCAGTCAACCATCCATCCATCATCCACTATTTCACCGGAGATAGAGAAGTCCGACTCCAATGTATGGCTATTTCCAATCAATGAAATGAGCTTGACCTGCACTTTGCCGGCGGATTGACGTTTAGGGAGCCAACTCGGCCTGTGCTGTGACCTAGACCCTCTTCACCCCACGGACCAGTCGCCATGGGAAACTCCAGACCTTTAGATACGTCAAGGGGAGCAACCGCGTTGATGACCAGGGTAGGCCACCTTAAATAGCCCATCTTGAGAGGCACAATAGGCCTGCCCCCAAGCCTTACCGGAGTTATAAGGAGACACTTAGCCGCACTAGAGAGCTTAGAAATATCCCATAGGTCCACCCTGTCTTGTGTGACTGCGTGTCTTTGTTATCTTGCTTGGGGTTCTATGTTGGGCTCACTCTTTTTCACCTTAGGAAAATGGACTTATAGGCTGCGTTTCTGGGCACTATGATGGACCTTTAGAATAAAAAAAATAGGGGAGGGCTTAAGCCCGATGTGTAAGACTTAGGATCCAATACGACTTGAGCCCATAAGGATTATGACTAGACCCAAGTTATAGCAATTGTGTGCAATTCTAAGCCATTCTGAGAGTCATTGGACCCCACGGAGCGGTTTATGGATTCAACCCATCTTTTTGGCGCCTTGAATGAAGCCCAATTTGTGGTTTTGTCATATAAGAAGATCCAATTTCTTTGGACTCCTTAGGTTTGGCCCATTACCTTGAGCGAGGTCTAACGTGTACACCTCTTGTCATGAAGATGCGATCTTATGATGGGTCTTGTGTTCTAAGCCTAATCCTCTCGTCTTAGGGTAGGATATCCATCAACCTTCAATCACGGGAACTTCTCCTTTTTGGTTGACAACTTCTGTTGGGCTGACTAAGCCCACTATCCTAACCCATCTTGTGTCGGGTTAAGGCTCCACCTTATTTATGTTGGGGTAAGGGCAGACTCTTCTTCTTCAATTGCTAAGAGCTCCTTCTCTGCATCAATTGGCACTCTTTGAAATGAAAAGAAGTCGGATGCTTCGCACAAGATTCGGTGGAAGTAGGGATTGTTGCACAGTTCTTGTGATTGCGCTTTCCCTGGCTAGTCTAGATGTCCCTTGGCTTTCTCTTTTCATTCTTCTAATCTCATCTTTCCATTCTGTCGAGAGGCATATTCCTATTGAATCTATCCCATGCAAGTCAAGGGCCAGTCCTCCTATCGCGAAACTATCCACTTATCTACCGTATCGAGGCGAAGGCAAGAAAAAGTGATCTTTCCAGGGTGAATCGTTAGTGCTCAAGGTATAGCATCCGACCTACAAAAAGGCAACAGCGGAAACCCCGAAACTTCTCTTATTAGACTCTCTTATACATTCTCCCTCCTCAACTAAGCGGACAAACCAACAAACAAAGAGAAAACATAGAACACGAGAACCAGAACAACTCCAAAGAAAGAGGGCTTTAGCAGTTAACGAGAACCTTAGTGAGAATCTTGTACGCCACGTTACATAGACTAATCGGGCGGAAGTGACTAGTGGAACTTGGATTCCAACACCGGGCGTTGTATATGGATTTTCTTTTATGTCAAGAGACGTAGGGGTCAGGAATCTTTCTTATCGCCCTAAAAAGCCTCGGACCTTCTTACCCAAAACATCTGGATTGCTCATAGACTTGCTACTCTTACTATTTCACTAACTTCCATAAAATCCCTCCTTTAAAAGGGGACAGCTGGAAAGAGATTCGAAATGTAAGGGCTTAGCACAGGAGCTAAAGACGCTTACCACTAGAATCCTATTTTTTGTGCTTACCTTCTTCCCTAAGATACAAAAACGATTACAATATACTAAACACCCGAGGACTTATTGATACTGCAGGTCTTACCCCGTAGCAGGCTCTCTATATGATGTCAGGGAAAACTTTCCTAAGAGACTAACTACTTTAAAGGCTTCCTTAGAGGTGGAGGGGAACAGCGCTTACCTAGAGTCAGAAAAGAGGGGAATGCCATAAAGAAGGCTAGCCTTTCAAAGAGACAGAGACATGGGTTGAAGAGTTCGAAGGAGAAAGCGGTCCTTTGCTATCTTAAGTGATTCTTGCTTTTTCTTTTCGGAAGTCAGCCCTACCAGCCATGGGAATAGATGCAGTTCCAGCAAGTAAAAAAACTTTTCCCAGGTGAGTAGCTTAGATTGCCCTGTCCTCAAAAAGAGTTCAGGTATTAGGGAAGTGTAACAATAAGCATCTATCCTATAATCGTATCCTCTATTCACAATTCCCAATCTATTGGCTAAGTCTGACCTGGCTAGAGCAAAAAAAGAACTCAGTACTCTTTCTAACTGCTATACCAACAATTCAAAGCTATAGCTACATCACCCAATAGTATGCTATGTCGGAAAAGAATCTTCTTAAGTTTATTAAACGACGATCCCTTATTAAAGGACGTAAGGCGATCACATAAGGATCATGCACCCTATTAGTAGTATCTATGGTACCAAAACGAGGAATAAAAGGCACTTGGCCAGTGGCTAAGAAGGATTTCCAGATGCCTGGGATGTGGGGAAGACGGAAATGGATTTATCATTACCGTGTTACAGGGCAGACTCTTTTGAAGTAAGAAAGGAGTCTTGAATAGAAGTTGTGCTTGTAGTTCCATCTCAAAAGTCTTCAGTAGTTTCACCGGGTCAAGTAAGCAAATCTTTTCCGGGCCTAGGAGCCCAATTTAATCAAGAGAATTGTCATTTTTTTTCTAGTCAAGAGTCCAACCCTTTTTAGTTTCTTCTTTTCAAGTAAATCAGCCTTTTCAACTTGATCCTTCTCCTTCGGCGCAAAACTAAAGCAATCCGCTGCCTCTGCGAGTGCTCCCAAAAATATGAAAACAAATCAGACGGCTCAAAGTCTTCTCATTACAGCCATGTCAAGCATCGCATTATTCAGTTGATCCTAGATGTATTTTAGGTCAATCTCTACCGATCCCATCTTCTACTCCTTTCTTTGGCTTTGGTTATACCGCTTTCTCCACCAATTGTTATCCCGGCTGAGCCTGCATTAGTGGCAAATGCAGCTCAACAACCAAGGACTGTTCTCAAATAAAATCTGGTAGGGTGCCTTCCTGATCCTCAATCACGAGTCAACTGCCCAACAAAACAACAACAAGAAAGGGAAAGAGTTCCGAAACAAGCGAAAAAACCATCCAGCTATGATCTTATTAAGAAATTAGGTAGAACCCAAGCTTCCATTTCCATTTTGTTTGCTCTTCTCCAACTCACCAAGAAGTTTTCAAAAAATTCCTTGCGAGTGCCCAGGTCCCGGCGGGCACCACCCCAGCAGACCTTTCAAATTGGATTTTGTTGGAACTTTAACGGCTCCCATGGCTATCTCTCTTTCGGACAACGACTTACCTTATGGTATTCCTTCTCCTCACATAAGGTCTCATCGTTGCCTATATCGGCAATAGCGCTATCTCGCGTGTCCTCATCGACACCGAATCTCAACATCTGTATCTGTCCTTTGTCGACCCTTCGGGACCCGTGCTTGGACTTGGGCACTAATCGCTATATTCCTTGTAGAGAAGAAAGAGCAAGTCAATTAGTATGCCTGGTTCACGAGGTTATACCACTGCAGGGAACAATCATCGGTTGCCATTCTCCCATTAAAAAAAACGTCCAAGGGACAGGATCCCAGGCTTTTGAAATGCGGATTTGGTCTGTCTGCGGATGAAAACTCGTAGAGAAATGCAACTCTGACCAAATTCAGAGTTCCGTTCACAACTTTCCCGTGAACTGTGAGTCTCGGTCACTAATAATGCTCCATGGTAATCCCCAAAATTGGACTCACGTGCTTGAAGAATAACCTCGACACTTCTTCCGCTGTACAGTCCGTAGATGCTGGGATGAAATGCCCTATACTTAGAGAATCGATCAAGAATCCAAAAGAAAGATGAATATCCTTAGTAATTAGGGAATGCTGAGATGAAGAAAACACGGAGACACTTGACCATGGACGCTCTGGTACAGGCAAAGGTTCCAACAATCCCCCTGGATGCTCGTTCTCTACCCTGTATTGTTGACACACAAGACAAGTCTTCACATATAGCTCTACCTCATATCTCTCATCTGCGGCATCCTTTCATTCTTCTGCGTAGGAAAACTCACTCTTGCATTCAAGATCCTCACACCGGAGCTTTTAGTCTGAGCGAATCCAAAGAACCAAATCCTGGATTCTGGGTATCAATAATATCGGGTGGACGGACAGTTGAGCCATACTGAATAGTCTCACTTCGCTGCAAAAAAAAGTAGAAGACCAAAGGGCGTCAAGCATCCCGGCTTTTTCTCTTTACTGTTACAAAAAAAGAAATACCTAAATGAAGTAAATGGGAAGCCGTATGACCCCGAGTATGCTAGTTCGTGTTCTAATCGTAGTGTAAAATGCTAAAAAATGTTTTTTCGGAGACGTCTCTTACTATATACGCTTTGGTTCAAAGCTGCTGTCGGTATTGGATGGGATCTAGATCCTCTTCTAATATGTTGGTATTTTTTAAAATCCTTATTCCATTTTAAGGACTTGTGACTTCGCCTTTCCCTCTGCTATCTTGGCGAAAGAATAGCCTTTATCTTAATTCGCCACTCACTCTCTTTCGAGTAGGGTTAACAAAAAAGTAAAAAAAATATCCTCAACCTAGAAATAGAACTCCGGGATCTTCTTTTTCTTCTTAATCACCCGAAGGCGAGAGCTAATCCGTCTTGGTACAGCTCCTAGTCCTGATCGATTGGCTACCGGGTGTTCACTCAAACTAAAAAAGAATGGAATCCAGATCCTCATCTCCTTCACTCTGACTCTGCTCCATTCCTTTCTTTATCACCTCTAGTTCCCCAGACTTCTGACTTATAGGCGAGAAAAGAGGGTTGGCACAAAGAAAAGCTGCTTCTTCTCTAGCTTTCAAAGAGCTCCTTCTCAATCCCATTCGTACCATGTCTACTTCTTTACTATGGATCATGTCTTCGGTCAGAGTGTGGATAAAGGAAAAAGGAAAGCCACTACTGCCGTTGCTAGTCCTCAAGCGAAGAAGAAGAGCATGACAGAGAGATAGAGATAGAAAGGGCGGAAGATCTTTTTTATGTTGGAGGAGACTTTCCAGCCTTACTAAAATAGGGGGTGTAAATGCCGAAGAAAAAGAAAGGGTGCGAAGGAGGAATACAACTGAGGGTCAAACTCCAGTTGGCTCTCCAAGATCGACGGATCAGCATTAGATTGTCAGGTTTTTAATCCAATGCTCCTGACGCCTCTGGTTCTGCTCAACCCTCTCGGGCTCCCGTTGCTGAATTTGACGAAGGCGCCGCAACGCCCTCCTTAGAAGAGAACACAATTCCTTCGTCAATCACAAATGTTCCTGATGAAGTGTTAGGTGGTATGAGTCAATCGTTCTATTTTTCATCTTCGTATAGAGACTTAGAATGAACTGAGTTATCTTTGTATGACTTAGACTAATTTGAGATACATGTTATTGAAGGTGCTCGACCAACTACCTAAACCTTTAGGAGCGATCTGTTCAAAAAACGATAAATATCGTAAGAGAAGCACTTGAAAAGTTCAAAGTAATGATAACAAGATCGAAAGATCATACATAAGAGAGATTTTCAAATCCGTACGCCCAAAAGTCCCGTGCCTTTCTTGGTTTGACCAACCGGTGATTTCCTACTAGTCTTTTTGAGCAAAAAGCGGATCAGTGAAAGGTATAATGAAAAATGAGATTTTTTTTTATATATAAGCTCATTTGGATATGTATATCGGTCTGCGGTGCGTTTCTTTGCGACACTTCACTCCCGATGATCAACACCGTCGTTGAGGCGACAGGTGGAGGGCTCCTCGAAATCGGCTCACCGGCGGCGAGCGTAGGGGAACTGCTGGGCCCGGATCCTGAGCAATCGGAAATCCGTTTTAGATCCTTCGATGAAACAGTGTTCTTGGAAGAATGGGAAAGCCATTCTGACATGCCAAAGGCGGCGTCCCTCGATGAGGCAGGGCCCTCACAGCCCTCCGAAGCGATCCCGCCCCACGGACCGGAGTGGACGCTTTCATACGAGCGCTTTTGCAATCGCCTGGAAACGTACTTACAAAAGTACAGTGGGCGCTCGGATGTCCTTGCTCAGTATCCACAGCTCTTAGGAGCGGATCTGAAGCATTTGGCTCAGGAGATGGCCACCCGGTTTTTTGACGTGGATTTTTTATCCACGTCCGAGATTGATGACCTGACATCTGATCACTTTCGTACGTACACAAAAGCGAAGAGCTCATTAAGTAGCTTCTTAGCTGACTATTACGGCCCGTGAATGCCGCTGCCAAATGATAGAATCCTCAATTATTTGAGTGAAAGGTACGTACGGGGTTGAAGATGATGTTACGCAGCGTTCGGAACCAGCCTTGAAGTGAATTAATTAAAAGGAAGAAGTCAGAAAATGAGACGACTCTTTTTTAAACTATATCATAAACAGATCTTCTTCTCCACACCTATAACGAGTTTTTCTCCTTTCCTCTCGTATATAGTCGTGACGCCCTTAATGCTGGGTTTTGAAAAAGACTTTTCATGTCATTTCCATTTAGGTCCGATTCGGATCCCTCCGTTGTTTCCTTTTCCTCCCGCACCTTTTCCTCGAAATGAGAAAGAAGATGGTACACTCGAATTGTATTATTTAAGTGCTTATTGCTTGCCAAAGATCCTACTTCTTAAATTGGTAGGTCACCGGGTTATTCAAATAAGTCGTGTTTTCTGTAGTTTTCCCATGTTAGAACTTCTGTACCACTTCGATCGATCCGGAATGGATCGGTTAAACATTCTATTAGGGGGCCCGGTCTTGACTCTTCTGTGTGGTATTCATTCTCGTTCGGCTCTTGGAATCACATCCAGCAGTGGTTGGAACAGCTCGCAAAATTCAACCACTTCACCTACTTTATTACCCTCAACCCTTTCTCGTACTTCCATTGAAACAGAATGGTTTCATGTTCTTTCATCGATTGGTTATTCTTCTCCGTTCGTATCTCTTTCTCCAATTTCGGTCTCGATTAGTTCACAAGATTGAATGGCCACTGAATTCCATCCAGCCTCGATTCGACAAGAATGTTGAGCGGGGTATGTAAGCCATGTATCTGGGAAGAACTCAAATGGAAAATGAAAGGAGGGGCTAAAGAAGACTCGACTTTCTCAGTTGAACTAGAAACAAAAATGAGTTCTTTTTTTGGCTGACTTTTCACCACGCGGGGCGGCTATCCGCATGTGTCCTAAAGTGATGTCCATTTTTTTGTAATGAGTATACTCGAGAGAAAAGGTTTGGAATTCGACCTCCCCTTATACGCTCTAAAAAGAGGTCATGGCATTCCGAAAAGGCCTCATTGTGGGATGAAGACCGTAACCTTAGTAACTCAGTGCTCTATACGGGGGAAATGAAAGCAGAATTCGTTCGGATCCTCTCACATGTTCAATCTTTTTTTAGCGGTTTCCCCAGAGATCTTTATCATTAATGCAACCTTCATTTTGCTCATTCATGGAGTTGTTTTTAGTACCTCTAAAAAATATGATTATCCACCGTTAGTCAGTAATGTGGGTTGGCTTGGATTACTTAGTGTTGCGCGCCTAGGAGGGCAGCGCGCTTTGGGATGCGGAGGAGCTATTATCGCCCAGCTCCCTAACCTAATGCGGCACCGGGTTCGGACCGCAGGGAACCGTAGCATGGGAGGACGTCTAATCCTTTTGCCGCCGCAAGGCTGGCTAATCGTACGCAGCAGGCTCGAAGACCCCTGGTTCTGGAAGGCACATGAGTCCGAACGCTATGTTGAATGTGCGACCGACACTACACTACGTAGGTACCTGTGCAGGTAAGGCGTCGGTCGGTCCTAGAAACGGCGGCAGTGGCGCGAGGAGTTAACGACCGGACGTGCTGCAACCTAGGGATCACCAGGCAGCTCTTTCGCTCTATAGGGATCGAGAGGGCATAGCACAATTCTTCTTGGAGGAAGGTTGGTTTGCCCAGGTGACTGATCCTGCCATAATGTACTCTTACCTATAGCACCGGCAACCGAAGTCGAGCATACATACGACGATCTTCATGCGTGAATAGCCGGGAGGAAAGAAAGGGCGGTAGATGATAATGAGAAAGGGCGCCGCGTCTGGACGAGCGGGCAGAATGGATGAGCGAAAGGTGCCATGCTATGGAGTGGGAAATATCCCGAGTTTCATGTAAGAAAACTAAATGCACTTCGAGGCCGAGGAACTGAGGGACCTTCTCGAGCACAGGTAAAGAAATGAAGAGTCAGAGATAGAGCTAGCCTATTCGTTATGGGGAATCAATGCTCCGGACCGAATAGAGCTTACCTACGGCACCTGGCTTTCTCCGGCGCATATTAGCTTAGCTGCGCTTAATAAGCCGGTTTTCGCCACAACTCTCTGGCGGCCACTTTCCTTACCTTACCCTCGCTACACTCTCACTCCAAGCTACGCCTGCTGAGCAAGATGCATTGCGATTTCCTCTTCTGTGAACGCACTTGAGCATGACACGGGACGGGAAGAGAAAGACTCTTTTCTCCGGTTCTCTCGTAAAGCCAAAGACGCCCCAAGACAAAGTCAAACTGTTGGGAAGAGGACATGATCAATAGAACCTGGCTGGATCCGGGCTGGGATAGTGGCGCCCATTCCTAACCAGTTCCGAAAAGGTTCGCTCATGCTGGAGGGAGCATCCTCACTTAGTGATCGGTCCGCTAGTTCACGCAAATTCGAAGAAGTTATCACGGACGAGCCACATGCAGGGAAACTTGCACGTGTGGTTCTGGCCGGGCTTTCCTGAGGTATCTAATAACCTTGCTTTTGCTCGCTGCTGGCGCACCTCTCCTAACTATTGCCCATTTATTCTGGAATAATCTTTTTAAGAGGGACAATTTTACATATTTCTGCCAAATCCTTCTATTATTAAGTACGGCGGGTACCATTTCGATGTGTTTTGATTTTTCCGAACAAGAGAGGTTTGATGCTTTTGAATCCATTGTATTAATTTCACTTCCTACTCGCAGTATGCTCTTTATGATCTCGGCTCATGATTCAATTGCCATGTATTTAGCTATTGAGCCTCAAAGTTTATGTTTTTATGTGATCGCAGCATCAAAAAGAAAGTCTGAATTTTCTACGGAAGCCGGCTCGAAATATTTGATCTTAGGTGCATTTTCTTCTGGAATATTATTGTTTGGGTACGACCGGACAACTACCGATATCTATTAATATCTTTTCTTAGAATGTTGTTTTTAAATAGATATCTATCTATATCGTAAACTATCGGATCGGGTATTACTTAGATGTGAAACTTGCAGACTTCATTGGTTGTGATATTGATCTTACGGAGGTTCTGAAAGAAGGAATATATAGACTTGTAGAGACCCTCTATGTAGTTGTCTATCTAGGGCGATCGATCTACATCTTTCTCTATAGTCCTGGGGCTGTGTCTCGATCTCCTACGTGCGTGAAGGACTAGTTCCTACTTGATAAACAACCCTTGGTCTAATTCCACGCCTTATGACGTATTTGATGGGAGGCTTGGCGTAAAGTGAAGATTGAAGGAAGTATAGAAAAATTCCCAGTAGGGGTATTCCGAAGGTTTAACCTAGGCAACGAAAAAAAAAGGGCCTGAGACTTCCACTAGAGGAGCGACCAGTTGGTTCACCAAACTCCGACCCAGCGTCACACGTTCTCCAGGTCCGAAGGGATCCAGTGCCCAACTACCGACTCCTCCCGGAATTGCGTTATCGGAGCCGAGCCAGGAATAGCCGTTAGTGGACACCCACTACTTTTCACCGGTTAGAGAGGCCCTCTTTAATACATTAAGAAAAGATGTTCACAGGGGCCAGAAAGACTCGGTCATAGGAACTTATACTACCTACGCGCTGGTAAACGAAAACTATCTCGACCGGATCAGAGTAAACAACAATGTCGAATCAGGCCGCCCCTTGCCTTGAAAGAATTCACACGCGGCCACCAGCTTTCCCAAAATAAGGGGAGATTTGCTGCTTACTGCTCACGAAAACATCCGACCTATACTATAGTCAAGTCGTCCGCGTATCTTTCTTATTTCCTTTCCTTCTATTCATTCCATTTTTGGCTTTGACCAATTCAAGGTGAAACTGGAGGTTGATGGTGTTGGCTAAAAAGGGGGAGAGAGGCTCAGCCAAGTGCCCAACCTTAGGAAGTACACTAATCTAGAGAAGCGATGTGGGTCGGGCTGTTCGGAGACTCACAGCGAAACGTTCTCAGTTCAGTTCCCGCTTTCCTTTATTCCGCGTGGTTCGTCGTGTCCAACACGAAGATTCCAATAGGTGTGTGTGGGATTGAATCATTATTTTAGGGATGGGAATGACCAGCCTAGCCTCGCTAAGCGCGAAATAGCGTATTTAGAATAGAAGTTCTTCTGCATCGTTGTGACCCCGAGACAGGACGTTCTAGTGAATTATATAGCGCTCGTAAGATACCCTTTTTTCATCCAATCAATGCGCAGAAGCGTGAAAAGAATTTCATTGCCTTTCAGGGCCTGTGACTTTATAAACTAAGAAAAAGGAATCATTGTGAGGAAATCCAGTGTCTGGAAGAGTCACTCCCTCTCCCATGTCTTATGGTTTTCAAGTGAAGATTGACGGTTCCTAGTCAGATTCTTATTTAGAGAAGGAGGAACTGAACTTCGATTGTGATGGCGACTGCCTAAGAAGGATAAAAAAGAAAGGAACTAATTGTAATCATAAAGAGCACCTTCCCCCGCTCCAGGGGCCCAGCTCCTAATTACCAAATACTATTCTACGACCGGACAATATCATCATAGGTAAAGAAGAAGAATTCCTACTCGCAGGCTAACTAATAGAACTATCAAAAAAATGACCTTACTTCCCTTAAGGGGAGAAAGCAGGTTTTGTTGGGCAAAGAGGTTTCATTTGAATATGCTTAATAACACATGTGATTGGAGAAGTCAAGCACCTGCTTTTTTGTTATTCCGGAGGTGAGAAGAAAGCTATTTCCCAACCTGGTTCTATCTCTCAGGCGTAAACTTCTTTCGTAAAGCACTGTTCAAGCTAGTTCGAGGAGGCTCGATGTAATTGAGAGTTTCGGAATCAGAAGAATTCGAGGCAGTGGCACAAGAACCAAAACCATAACCCAGAACCTAAGGGTGTTGGCTTCTTTCAAGTCGAAGGCGAAGGGATATACCACAGCGGACTATGACTATTCCATGCCCGATCTCTTAAGTATATGACGAGGATGTGAGGCTTTATTACTTGTCACACTCATTCTGCTCAAGAAAGGACTGAATTCACATGGTCCCTCATCAATGGCGCTTCGACCCTCGCTCATGGTAAAGCGCTTAGCGGGTAGTCCGCAACTGTACTTGGTTTAGGAGGCTCAGTGAGACAGGGAAGGACGTGGAAGCGGCATTCTCCCGGAAGAGTCAACTCGCTTCCTTGAAAAGAGGGATAAAAGTTATGTAGGCTGTGGCCGTTCAAGAAAAGTAGCGGTTGCTCGACCAAAGCCGGTCAAAGAATCTATTTTTAGTATGCCTGAGATTTCCATAAGACCGATGAGACTTACCAGAAGTGAAGTACAGAAGAGCAGGAAATTGCCTATTTTGAATCAAAAACTTAAGATGTTCATCTCCAAGCCCAGGCTATTCTTACTTCTTTCGTTTCATGTCGGTCCAGGCCAGTTGTTTCCTCGCAGGTGGTCTCTTATCTTAGGCAAGCAGCGAGCTAATGGCAATCTTTTTTCAAGCCTGCAGAGTAAAGGGATTCTAATCTAGCTGCTTTTAAAGAAACAGGGGAAAGAAGAGCTAGGGCTAGAAAATGTAGATTGTATTCTGCGAGGTTCCATACGAGCGCAAGAGAATAGGTGCTTTCCATAGGGTGCATCCATTTAAGGTAAGTAATAGTTTATTTACCTTTGAAGTTAAAAGGTTGGAAAGCCTTTGAGTTATCCTGTTTTGATTTTTGAAAGCAAGTCACAATCAGATCAGTTAAGATAGTTTGAAAGCATTCTATGCGTTTTGGTGATGAGGATTTATGTTATTACTTTTTTTTATTAGTGAAATGGGGCTTTCGAGCCGTTTGAGTAGTCAGCAAGCAAGCAGTACCGTCAACGATCCATCAACGGAGAAATGAAGAAGCATCATCCACGGAAAAAGAGAAAGGATTAGCGGGAGCCATTCTCGATGAATCAATCTCGTAGCGTTTTGATTCGCCTTTTTTCTTGTTTCACAAATCTTCCAGGTAGCACATAACCAAGTTCGTTAAGCTATGATTTTATCAATCGCATACATCAAAATAAAAAAAAGTGCCATTAAGCGCGCATAAGCATAATAAGCATAAGAATATAGAAAGTACATAAAACACCTTGCCCCTTCAACACGTACTCAAAATGACCCAGTCAACAAAAATCTTAGGGCATAAAAGACCCAACCAGTTATTCACTCAGGAAAGATTCAGTTTCAGTTAGTGTCCAATTCAAATTCCAATTCCTTTTTTATCAAACGGAACCTCCATCTCATAAGCGAGGGTATCACTGAAGCAAGTCTATCTTCCCTATTCATAGAAAATCTTCCAACTTGGCTGGCCGATCGCTCTCTTTGAATACGTTAAGGGCTCACTCCGTCCAGCTTCAGATCGAAGTCCTGATTCACCAATCTCCAAGTAAGCAACCTTATCTAATAAGAAAGGGACTCGCTGCTTTTCTCGTCTATGGTTTCTACCATGACTCAAACTGAATCGGGAACAGAGATCGGGATGGAATCGCCTTTCCTTCTTCGTCTGCCTAAGACAGAGTCCTGCTTTTCTAAGAGAAGAGGGGGTGGACTACTGAAATGTACTTTTTCTATCTTATTCATTGGTCTGTCTATCTTACATCGGTTCTTCCATAGAGTTCATACCTTTTTTAGCTTCCATTCACAACCTAGGATAGCTAACGCTACCTTGCCTGAAGACATGGGATTGCCGTAGAAGTCACATGCCGAGCAAGTTCTTGCCTCCTCTTCCTCTACCTATCTCGGGTAAGCTACATCCATACATAGTCTAATCCTCTGATTGACTGTACTACGTATGGAATCTTAGTCCCAAGAGTTCTGCAGAAGCGGGCTTAGAAAGGGCGGTCCTATATCAACTTAGTTGAGAAAGGCGGGTAGTACCCAAAGACTGACTTTCAAAAGGCAGTTATCTTAATCACGACGTTCTTAAAGGTTGGTATTAGCATTAGCACTCGCTTAGGTGCTAAAGGTAGAAAGGTAGATATTTTAATCACTTAGTCCTTGAACTAGGGATAGGGTAGGGCCTAGTAAGAAAATGCCAATAGAGTACCAGTACTATACTAGTGAAGGAGGAAATCGTAGTCCCACAGGATTCAATGAAGCTATGCCTTTTTCCTCTGCTTAAGGACTATAAGGATATTAAGTCCTTTAGTTAGAGAGCTGAATGGAAGGGAGTGAGGAGACATAAAAAAAATTCGATTTATAGGGGAAAGCAAGAGTTTGAGCTATCAGCCAAAAACATAAAATTCACATCGTATTCGGGTTGGACTTCACTGACGAGATTTTAAATAGTCATAGCGGTGAATCAGAGCTTTGACTAGCCGGAATTAGGAGGGGGACCCTTTTCTCCCTATGTCGGGTTCAAGACCAAGGCAAGATAGGAAGAATCATCTAAGTGACTCTCCAGTTACGCCCGGGCTTAGGCCAAGAACCAGAAGAAAGGAAACTCCTTGACCTAACCGAGTCAAAATAGGAAAACAAGAGGAACAGCAGAAAATCCCCTATTTCGATTAGGGAAAGCTTTTACTAATTGATAGAAAAAGAAGAAGCCCTATTAATGACCAGCGGGCCCCCCTATGAATCAGAGAAGGACTGAACTGGAGCTATTGGAAGAGAAGAAATGTTAGTTTACTAATAGGCCAGGGGCGTAGCAGCAGGAGATCCCTTCTTGTGGCTTGAAAATGATTACCTCTTACTAATGGGGAGAGATCTTTCATTAGGGTTTTTTGTTCCTCAATAGGGATCCCCAGAAGAATTGGACTCGGGTGCGGGTATTCGATCCGCCTACAACAAGTTTCCTAGCCCTACTTTTTCTATTCAAAAGGCGAGGAAAGCGCTCCGTGGCTTTCGTTTTTTAGTAGTAGTCAGACTAAAACCCTAGAAGTTATAAGACTAATAGCCGGCCTCGACTAATCGTAGGTTTGAGCCCCCATGGGAGTCCTATCAACTACCTTCCTACGGCCGGAAGGCTACCAAGAAGGAGAATAAGCGGAGACCACTCTTCTTTTCTTCCTATAGCGGAGGATACGGAGTGTTTAGGCTAGGGGTACTACTAGAGAAACTTGCCGCCTAAAACTAAACGCTTTTCCTTTTTTGTTTAAAGCCTTAATTGGAAGATCTGACCCTAAAGGAACTTCCTTTAATAAGGACCGGACCCTCTTTGCATTTCTGTGTCCTTTTCCGTCTTATTCATAAATCGGAAAAAAAAAAGAAGTCTTTCAATTTCGGCTCTCCACACCTTACTATGTAAGAGCTCTTCCCACCTAACCCTAGCCTCTCTAGTTATCGCTCTGTCACTCTAGCTCTACTCGTTTATTCAAAATTTTTTTTATGAAAGCGAGTCGATCCTTTCCTTCGGATAGCTCCTTTAGTCGGTCGCTTCTCTCCCTCTTTTTCCAGGTTCCCAACTCCTCTATAACTCGGAAATCCAGAACTACTGGCTAACCCGCTCTCCTTACTTTCACACTCGTTACAGGTATTTCACTTTTTTTCTTGACTCGCTAAAAGTCTTCCTCTCCCCCGCTAACCTAGCTTGTGTAGCCTACTATGCGCTATAAGCAATATACGCGAAGCAAGCCTACCTAGCTCTAGTTCTCACTCCTGCGTATGTAGCTCTTTTCAATCGCTCTGCTACTCTAGTTACGCGTTCCCTCCTGCCTTAGTCTTTCTCTCGTACTCCTCCCTCGACCCCGTACATAACTTGGGCATATCTGGCATCTTGCTCTTCTCTCTCCTTCGAGAATTCTCCTATCCCTCTTCTCTTTCAAGAAGAGTTCTCGCCTGCAATGTCTCTAAAAAAGAGAGAGAATTAAGATGGTCTGTAAGTTAACGGGATGAGCTACGAAAAGCGTCAGCGACGATGGAAGTTCATACTCATAAAATCTTTATGTTACAGCCAAGTTGAAAATGATTTCTTTATAACCTACTTCTTTGTATATGGAAAGAAATTCTAACACAAGGAAGAAAGACTAATCCTGCTCCGTTCGTTCGAGAACCAGTACCCGCGTATCCGGCAACAAGAACCATAGCATTTCTTCTATCAAAATGGGGCTCCATATTAATGGGAGCGTAAAACATTATAGTAATCACAAATCAAGTCCCATTAAAATGGATAAGTCTTCAGGTTGTCAAACCAAGAAGCCACCTTTGCTCCCCCTTCACAATCAAAAGCTTCCAAAGGGGACAAAGTCGATAAGTCCTACCACATGCCCAAGAAGTTAGTGTAATAAGACATTTTAGAAGCCCCAGACTGTTTTGTGACAGACAAATCTGACCACCCATTCTCTAATGGATTCTTGGGACGTTGTTAATTCTATGCTGTGTTCTTGGATGGCTAATTCTCTTGATCCGTGTGGGACATCAAATAAAAAAAAAAAGAATTGATAAAAGACCTTTGAAAGCTCACTCCTTTTTAGGGCGGAGTGCCATCTCATCTCAAAAGTGCATTTTTGCATAAAAACCCCAATTTTTTGTTTTGCTCGTGGAATGCTTTCAACAACAATGTGTAGTACCCCACTGGGGAGAAAAGCCCAAGAGGAGACTCTATTCTCGGTATTCAGCCAATCACTTAGACTGGCTTGAGCTAAGTGGTATGTTAAGGCCTTTGAAGCAGTGCCATATGTTGAATATTCTATTGATTCAATCCAGTTTAGGCAAGTCCCCACAGTTGATTCGTGCTAACTCCTAGCAGCGCTTATGTAGGATCTGTGTGACAAGCAACCTTACTAATAAGGGGGCCTTTTCTTTGGTTATGCTTTTTTGACTTATTGCTTTATCTCAAGCAGCATCTTCTTCCTATTCGAGGTTTTTTTCTTTGTCCTTCCGGGAATAGCAAGGGTGAAAAGATCGGAGAAACGGAACCACGGGGCGTTTCATACCCACCTGCACTTGCAAGGGCAGACGCATCCCTGGCTTCGTACGGATAGATACACGTCTTCTCATCTCTAAACTCCCACCCTCTATCGGAACTCCCATACACTCATCTCCATACAACATGTCCGCCCGTATAAGCCAAGTCTAACTCTTCTGAGCTTCAGCAAATTAGACCAAATCCTGCTAGTCTCGTGGGTTACTCCCCCAAAACAAACTAAGAAAAGCCTATTAGCTGTAACCAGTGAACCTACAGAGTGGCTTTTCAGTTAGAATTTCCCAAATGGTCTTAGTAAGAGCTGCTCTGTTCCACTCACTTTTTGAATTCTTCAGCTTTAGGATAACAGACAGCTTTCCATGCCCGGAAAGACTATTCTAAGATAGGATTTGCAATCAACCCTTAGCTTGGGGACTAACCTCAACTATCTATCTTCCCTCGACGTGGAATCTCTTTCTTCAATTGCATTTCCTGGAAGAGGAGTTAAAGAATAAGGTCGTAGAAGCCGAGTGATAGCTACTCTTTCGCTTTGGCATTTCCATACGAGGGCTCAGTGACATAAGATATAGGATTTCCGACCTTCAGATTGAAATACTAGAATCTACTAGCCCTCCAAAGGGCAATAGAGGAAGATCTTCCCTAGGGAATGTTATTTCTTACCTGGACACTCGGGATCAACTCGACCCGGCCGAGAGAGATAGATGCATTGGAAGATTTGATTCTCTGCAACTAAACGAACTATCGCCCTGCTGTCTTCAATACCCGTTGTCATATATTCTGATTACAGAGAAGTGTTTGGGCGGATCAGGCCGTGGGTAGTTTTGCAAAGCCAGAGGTCGAGCTTCTCCTCCATTCCCAGGCTTCGGGGACAATCTTCCTCTTCTGGCGTGGAACCAAGTCGTGGCGGGCGTCGTGAGGGCAGCCAAGATAACAACAAGCCAAACCCTCGCCGCTTATTTCATTTTCAATACCGCCTGCGCCTTCGCTTCGTGAACTTATTGAGAAAGGAAAGGGGTCGTGTGCTCTAAATTAGCTTCAACATTATGCTATTCAATCTTAGCTGAAGGATTATATGAATATTATCGTATAATGTTGTAAAATCAACACTCCCTTCTCTCTATCTACTTTCTCAAGTGGCTTCGTTGAATCGCTTCTTGAAATAGAGATTCTGTTTAGCTCATCGGGCTGGAATATGTATATCGATATCTCGCCCCGTCCCGCCTAAGTAATTGGGCTTTTTGTTCAACTGGTAAAGGTCATCGCCTGTCTCAAAGGGTCGGATCCACATTATAAAAAGGTGCTTGCTCCTTTGAGTTGGACTTAGAGAAGAGAAATGCCCCTTGAAAGACTTTCCATATTTCTTGAGGACTCTGACTCTGTCTATGTCCATACGGCCTCTAGAGTGACTGAGTTTCTCTTAGGGGAAAGAATGATTGTATGCCTTGTAACGTATTCCAAATGCTTGATCTAAGATTGGGATAACTCCCCCGTCGCGTAAGTAATTGGGCTTTTAAAGTCCAATTATGCGTCTTTGGTTCCTTGACCAAGGAGATTTGTTGCATAGCTATTTTCCTTTTTGCAAAATGGATGCATGGGTTTCCAAGGGCCACATGATAAGAAAGCTCTCGATCCCGGCTAGCTTCAGTTAATTAAAGAAAGAAACCGGAAAACTCGTACTGCAACTATGCCAAGCCCGATCTTGGTTCCAATGCTGCAGAGACAGGTTCTGGGTAAAAACGAAGTATGGTTCCTGATGCTGCGGAGACAGGTCTTGCTGATCGAACGAATCGATTTTAGGGATTCACCTAGCAGCCTTTAATAGTGTTGGTAAACCAACTAGCTATCTTGCTTCCACAGCATCTGTACTTGGGTATACACCTCTTGGTACTCACACAACACTCTTTCCTTTTTTTTTGTAGGGGCTGCCCGAATTCAATTTCTACCTCCCTTTATACGAAAAGGAAGGGGAAGTCATCGGACAGATCTTTTTTTTTATGAACAAGACAGAAGGAGGATATATAGATTTGCGGAAGAACTCTGCCCGAGAAGCTTAAGCTTGAAAACGGTATCGTACAAACTTTTTTTTTCTTTTCGTAAACAAAAACCGGAAGAAGGTTCCAGCGGAAAGGTAAGCACTCGCTTTAGCTACAGTCGCAGCATAGCGCGTTAACGGTGCCCTGGAAGCTTTCCAAGTTAAGCCAAGCCATCAACTAATCCGAACTCGAAAGATTGCTCTGTAGCTGCTGAACATAGCCAACAAGTAGGACAAGTCTCAACTAGCCCACAAGAAGGTAGCCAACAACATAGATTTGGCACGGCCAAGCATCTTGCCATCCGAAACCAGGATTCAGCCAAAATGATCTCTGAGTGCGGTCCGCTGCACTTTAGGGCTCATTCCCTCGTATATCTCATGTAGCTCGCATAGCCGAAGTAGTCACTCAACAAAGGCCTTGATGTAGTTAGCACCCAAGGAACCAATGTTAATCAACAACTCACACTTTGTATCACGAAACTCTAATCATTCCTTTCAAGCAATCTTACTTAAATGAAAACTGACCCACATCAAAACTCGCGCGGATACAAAGTTTTTATACGAGTTCTCCCACAAGCTAAATCACCGTTAGGCTCTGAGATCAGCTCTAATATAAACTTTGCTCTGCAAATAACACTAAGTAAGGCGGGATGGATTGCAGCTGGGTTGATCAGCCGGGATTCAATAGAGAGTTCATGCCGAAGGGGTCAAATTCAATAACACCAATCTTCCCTTTCTTCGCTGCCGTGCGATTTCAGGGCATCTTTTCAAGTATTCATCTAAACTAAATGCTGGTGTCGGGTATCATCTCGATCCATTGCAGAAAAGAGTGATAGCTAGCTTCATTCTAGAGGTTATAATAGAATCCTTCAAAGTAAGGATGGAAGATCATATGCTTACACTATATCCCTCAATCTCCCCCAAAAGAGGGTCTTTCCTGGCGACCTTACCTACACTTGGTAATTTCTTTTTTTTTTAATGGGAGGGGCTGGCTTTGCTATAATTATTTGTGATGCCGATGCCCCCGGTCGCCAATGGGACTCTCCCGGCCCGGTTCGAGAGAATAAGGAAAAAAAGGTTTTCTTCCACAATCCCCACAATTTTAGCTTAAGAGCTCGCCATTTTAGCTTAAGAATTCGCCATGCTGATCTGTGCATAATATAATGAAAAATGGATACAAATTTGTGACTGCTACTTAGCATCGGCAATAGGTCTGAAAAAGCATCTAAAAATAGAAAATTTAGATATTTGTACCCTGTCGAAGTAAAGAACCATGGCATATATGTTTGGAATAGATTCCATTTTGATAGAGTTGAAAAAGCACTATCTCGTTGAAAGGTTCTATCCATCTGCCCTTTCTCAACGTCTTTCTTTAGCCAATTTCGCCAAAGCAAAGTCTTAACCTTCGTCCTATCTAGTCTAGGATAACTAGTTTCTCTCATTTGCTATCGTTATAATGAATGTCAAATTTCGAATTCAATTTCCTCTTCTGCTTAGGTAAGGGGTAACTATGCCCTTTATAAGGTAAGTCTCTTTCATCTGTTTATTCTTTTTTTACATTGAACAGGGATTTGACCGACTCGCACACGGGCAGCGCTCCCGAAGCGAGAAAGGGGATTGGCTCACCGGCAGCGGGCGCTGCGTCAACAAGGCCCTTGCGCGACATTCCAGGTCTCTCGAATGCCTATTCAGAGGGATACGGGACAGAGCAACTCGAAGTGAAGTAAACTGGTGTAACTAGAACACTGAAGCTTTCAAGCCCTAAGAAAGAGTCCCATTCAAGCTCCTGCTCCGTCAGAAGGTAGTACTCGATTGCCTTTCCTTCTTCTTCCCACTAAACGAATCCCCGTGCTTGAGTAGAAGTGCCTTCCTATCTTCGCCCTCTAGCCTTCCATCTCCACTTTCATTTTCGCGGGCTGCAAGTCCATTTCCGCTCGTAGATGGGTCGGACAAGTTCGCGTTTTCCCGGGAATTTTCGTTGTCACTGACTTTAGACAAGAAAGATAAGAATGAAGATTTCATTGACCTATAAGATTTTCTCCTGAACTTCCTATAAGAGTGCCGCACGAGCAAGCTTCCATCTTCAATCTCTAGGATTTCACTTAGAATATAGATTCCGTTTTATACGCTCCTGCTGGCCAAGTTCTACCCTTTCTTGCTTTCCAATCTCGGGTTAGTTTTCGTCTTGAAGTCCTTCGGCGCACTGCCCTACTTTTGTCCAGTTAGGAGAGGTGCGTGCAGAATCCCTATTTCCCTAGAACGGTTCTCGCTTCTCACTCAGAACAGAAGTTCGAGGTTTCAACCCCCGAGTTGGCAACAGTCGAAGGCTAAGTCCTAACCACTCTTTGAAAGTAAGCCCACGTTCGTCTAGAGCGAGTTACATACCTGGGCCGCAGAGCGGAAAGTACGTAGTTCGCTGGTATAGGGGCTTTAGCCTAAGCAGCTAATTAGAACTCTTTGGCACTCATCTCAGTCTCAAAGGCGGGCGCTAGTCTCACTCATCCGGAGTCAGCAGGATCAAGGGTTGACCTTGCCGATATTCTACTTATTTTCTTGCGAAATTTCGTATCGTAAGTAAAGAGAGCTCCCTGCCCCTGGGAGGGTATAATGCGGCCCTTTCTTTCCAGCTTTCTTTGCTAGGTCCAATAGGCTGTTAGACGAAGGTGAGAAGTGTTGGGAATTTCCAAAGGGGTCAAGGAAGGGATTCGACTGCCTTTCACTCCTACTCTCTTCATACAAGAGATTCTACGGAGCTAGCCATGCCGCTAAGAGCAGACAGAGGCAATGCGGTTGGAGCTCTTGCTCGCTCTTCGTCTAGAAGCACTATTCGGAGCTACATGACTCAGGGATCCAGAAAGTCCAGTGGCTACATCTAGCTATCTGAAGCTAACTTGTCCTTATACCACTAGAATAGATAAAAGGAAGGAAGTTTGAAACAAGAAAGAGATTCTTCCCGGGCTAGCTATCCGCCTTCGCCCCCCTTTCTGGCTTCCTTGCTTGGTTCCCTTCCTTGCCTATAGGGTGACTTAGGAAAAGCTAGGGTTTACGTCCTCAAGAACAACGAATGCAAAAACATGAAATTATTGGTCGGTCTTATGAGAAGGATAGGCTGGCGCCCAAGCAAGAGAGGTAGAAGCTCCTTTCTCTAGACTTTTACGGTTCACTGGTTTGGCAGGACAGCGAATCCAATTATGAAAAAGCGCAAATGATGGGAAATTGACTGTCTTAAATCGAATTCCTCTTCGATCAGTGCAATATGAAAGAGATAGGGAATGCCCGCTGTAAATGTTATCAACTTCACTTTCTGGGTTAAGGACTTAGCCATTGCATTACTGTCTGTTCGTCAGTCTTTTGCTTAGCGAATACCCTTGTGAATTCGGCAGCGGTAGTTAACCTCGGATAGCTATTCAAAGCATGACGGAAGAAAGGACGAGCGGTTACTCTAGCAGCGGCCAAAGCAACCCTCAAAGAGCGGATACGTTCTAAACCGATTCTTTCACCCCCGGTTCAGGTTCACTTCACTCCCTAAAGGCGGATTCAGACTAAAGCGACTCTCGGGAGGAAAGAAATCTTTAATCAACCAAGCAAAGAACCGATACCACTACCACAGTCTTCACCAAGACAGCAGGAAGGAAGAGAGTCGAGACAGAAAGCCAAGACAGTCATCCAGTCATTGGCATTGAAGTAGGCAAGGCCAATCCATCTTTGAATTCTAGGTAAAAAGCTAGTGTGAAATATGTCTTTGCTCGAATTCCTTTTTTCTCGCAACTAGTTCCTTTGCTGATGAAATGCCTTAGTCAGTAGCCTGCCTTACGACTGAAAATGGTTCACGTTCACAGCCCTATAGCGCTAGCCTTGCTAAAGGAATGCTGAAGAAATCGTTAGGCCTCAAAAATGGAATACCCGAAAAAGGCAAAGGCCGATCGTAGACCACCCTCTCCCTTTAAGCCTGCTACAGCTACAGTTGCTGTCCTAAGGGCAGTTCCTGTTGGCCGTTAGAGTTCTTGCAGTCCCTATCCATGCCCCTCCTGTTCCAGTGGCAGTTTGGGTGGGGTTCCTATCCATAACCTGTAGAAGACTCTCAAGTTCTATTCATAAGGATCTCATCCCATGAGTTAGAAATTGGAAAGGTTTTCGTTGAAGTTGCTTGCTTTTCTTCTGCTTTCTATTCTTAAGTTTCCATTGCTAGAACAGCTCTGACTCTGTACTACGGTATTCTAACGCTTTTTTCTTAGCTGATATAGGTTACAGAAGAAAGATTATAGCCCCAACGAGAAAGGGAGAGAAGGGACTAGCCTACCTCCTATTACTCAAAAGGGAAATTCCTTCGCACATAATGAAATGAAGGTCGATAAAGGGAGAGATCCTGTACTTCCTAGACTTTTTTATAGGGAATGCCGCTTATCCGCTTTACAAACTGAATATCGCATATCAGCTGTCCTTCTTTTGGATAAAGGTTTCATTATGAGTCTTAATCTAGTACAGACTATGGCTTAAGAGATTACATAACCTAGCTATATCCATATAAGAATGCTTCGGGGGTAGCTTGAGGAGAGGTTGGAGGTTGACTTCCTGTGGGAGTGGGTTTAAGATCAGGGCACTAAGGAAAGAGAAGGTTTAAAAGTAAAAGCCAACGGGAGGCCGGTATTTTGATTCGGTTTTTTCTCAGCTACAAGGAGATTATTGACGTGTGGCAGAACAGAACAAAATATATGAAGATTTCGGCAAAAATGACTAAAACAAATTGAAATCTCATTCAAATTCTTATTTGTCGTTTTTCTTTGCTTTGCTGAACTTAAGAAAGAAGTTCAGTCTTTTGACATGAGTCCGAGCTAGGTTCCCCTTAAAAGTAATAACGTATAACGGAACGTGTATTATAAGAAATACGAGAATTCTTGCTACCTATCGTCTATCATCATGAGAATTGATTCATCGTCATGAATTACCGGTATAACCAGCTAAGCTAGAGAGCGGATATCCTACTCGTTTCCGTTCTGGCCTAAACGAAAGGCCCAATGCATTTTCTTTTTATTAAAACACTGATCGAATCCGAGACACCAGAATGAAGTGACGAAAGGCTTTTTAACTATACCTCCTAAACGAAAAAGATGCCATAACTTACATCTTCATCCCTTACTTACTAGCCTTTCCTATGCACCCTTCGCCTCTTGGCTCACCTGGGGTAGCCCCAGCCTCTCCTTAAGGTAATAAAAAAAAGAATGCTGCTTGATTGAACGAACATTGTAAGAACCTTTCTAACTGACACCCCAGTCATAATGCCATCCACGTCTTTTTTTTTCTTTTGAACAATTTGAAAAATCCTAATCTTTTGTCCTTATGATTTTTTTCCATAATAACTGGCAGGTTTCATTAATGAAAAGAAAAGCGGAGGCCCACCATCTGCTAGCATTGTGGTTTGGAATCGTCAATGGCCCACCCTTCGCCTTGCGGCTCACCTGATCTACAACCACCCTTTCTTTGAACCTTGTCAATGATCGAACTTAAAGATATAAACTGAGTGCCATTTGATGAGTAACTGAGAACAAGGGAGAAGGATATGGAAAGGATGAAGTAATGAAAGAGGAAGTCATTGCTAAAAGTAACGACTTGTCACGATCCATTGGTTCATATAGAATCCATGTCCTAGGTGTATCAAAAAACATTCTTTTCGCTAAACGTATATAATAAAATAGAGTGAAAGGGTCCACTCCGAAACCAAGAGGGTACTAACTAACAGCTGAGTCCTCTCCGAACCGCAGGAGATAGTTGCCCATCATACGGCTCACCAATTTAACTTGCCTCTATGAGAGGCTCGCTCCGGGCAGGTTCGGATCACTTACAATACACGGCTCTACGAAGGTGGGTTAGGAGCATTTTCAATAGGATTCTTTTCCCGTATTTGTTCGATCTCTTCCATCTCTGCCCTGCTCGTTGTCACCTATGTTGAAGAAAGGTTTGGAACCCTATAGAGAATGAAGAAGGGCCAAGGATCTTCCTCTCAACAGTGCTTCTCGAGGCTCCACTCTCCCCCCTGAATAAGTAAGGCCCCGTTAGCCTGGGCGAAGATAGGGATAAGGAGTAGAAGCAAGCTACCTTAGCTCTGCCAGGCACTGGACAGGGGTTAGCTCTGTAAATGTGTAGAGCCAAGTGTAGTGTGGTGTAGTAGTAGGCACTTCTAGGCCCCTTCCCGGCTACTAGATCACTCCAGTGCTTCGGGTACTACGGACCCTCTGCCATCCATTGCAGCAAAGCCGTTTCATGAGCGGGGGGGCTAAGCGCAGTAGTTCTTTGAATCAAACGTTGAATGAAATCGATTCTTTTATATATAAATGGAAATCGGATAGGATAGATGGATAGATCTATCTTTCTATTCATATAGCAAAAAATGTTTGAGTAGCGTAGCAAGAAGCCCCAAATCCTTGATTTGGCCAGGAAAGACTGCACTGCTTTGGGCCCAGGAAGCGAAGGGAATGAGCTCGGTCTCCTTCACACTTCTTTTTATCTGCGTCCGTTCCGCATGCGCTTTGCTCTCTTCTTATTCTTCATTGGACGGTTTGGATGGACTTCGCCGTTCTTTCCCAACTAAAAAAAAAAGGCTGTATCACATCGAGATGTCGATTCGTTTTCCGCCCTCAATGAGATGGGGAATTTTGAACCTCCTATTTTTACTTTTTGGCCCTTCATCTTTCAACATTTAGGCCCGGCTCGCGTCGTTCCAACAACCGGCGGGGAGCACCTCAGTATACGATCGTGCGCAGTAACTGGGAGTCCTATTACAGCTAAGGCCAACTTCAATTCACCAAGGTTCATCTCGTGTAGTGATTGTGGACTCGTACAAGGATATTGAGTAGACGGTTGATGTATCAGGCTCGACCCTATCTTTCGTAGCATGCATTCCCATCCGTGTCGCAACTGATTCGGTAAGCTACGTGTCCGGTGCACGGAGAACTGCCTTCGGTCCCCCAAACTGACTTACTCGTGGCAACCTTCCGGCCGCCCAACGACCTATAACGCTAGTCACTACTCCCACTGGGGCTAGGAAGTAAGCCCCACAACCCAAAGCGGCGAAGAACAAATAGAATTTACTACAAAAGCCGGCTAACGGGGGTATTCCTGCGTATGAGAACATAGTAATAGAGAAGGTAATAGCCGAAATAGGATTCGTTTTGGCTAGAGCGCCCAAATCCGCTATATATTTGACACGGGTTTGCCGTAATGCTGAAACTATAGCGAATGCATCTATCGTCATTGATGCATAAATAAAGAGACCAATTAGTAGTGATTGAATTCCTTCTATGGTTCCACATGAGAAACCAGTACGAATATAACCTACATGTCCAATTGAACTATGAGCTAGAAGTCTTTTTACTTTCGTTTGGGCCATGGCGGCCAGTGCTCCTAAGATCATAGAAGCAATGCTGCAGAAAAAGAAGATTTGTTGCAATGTAGCTCCATAGGAACCATAAATAAAAACACGTAAAATATTAGCAGAAATAGAGATTTTAGGCGCAATAGAAAAGAATGCTGTAACCGGGGTGGGTGAACCCTCATAGATATCAGGTGCCCACATATATAGAGTCAAAAGAGATATGGAGTCCGAAGGGGAGCGGGGTTTTCTTCGGGGCTCGAGAGATGGAATAGATAGGGCCCCACAAGTTTCGAATTCGCCGCTAGGGAATTCACACGAAAGGGAACGAAGAATTCTCAACGAAAAAAGTGCTCTCTGAACCGAGCGTGAAAGTAGTTTTCCATCAGACGGCTGTTCCCGTAACTCTACTCTCGACTTGGATTATATATCCAAAAAGGTCCGCCCTCGCCCATTCCACACGCTGCCTAGCAGAGGCGTGGTTATCTGAAGTGGATTCTCTCTTTTGTAGTAGATGCCGAACCTGCTGCTCTATTGACTAAGAAGGGAGCGAGCGCAGCAGGTACATGGACCCCTTCCTTTCTGTTGTTGCCAGCGCTTTCCCGGGCCGGAATTCTTTATTATAAAGAGCAGGCAAAGCCCAAAGGCTGCTATCCCAATAGGCCAGCGAGCGGAACGAGGAGAAGGCCCGGCAATCATACCACTGCGGTAGAAAAAGTGTGTTCCCTTCAGATAACAAGCACTGTAGGCCATTCTCGGTCTTCTTCATTTTCGATGAAAAATATATATATCGATCTCCGTTCAGCTGATCTACGACCACCCTTCCCCTCTCCCTCCCTTCGTCGAGCCTTTCCTTTAATGGTATAAGAATTCTCTTATCTGAACTTGGCGGGCATTCTTTCCAGCCTGACTCAAATAGGGAGTGGGTTTGAACATAGGCTCAAACATGATTTGAAGGGTCCTAGCTATGCCATGCGTTCAATTAACAATCTGGAAACCTGCGGGGATGACAAAAAGAGGGCGCTTTCCTGTGTTGCACTGAAAAAAAAAGGCGCTAAGATAAGAGCGTCTTCTCTTATCTTAGGTTTCTTCCTTCCGCGCCCGCCGCCGCCCGCGTTAGAAGAGAAGATTAGCAAAGCGGGAAAAGACAGAGGAAGGGATAGAAGCATCTTATTCTCTTCGCGAGAACTGGAGGATCAGAGAAGCATTCGGAACAGGCTCCGCGTTCATTTATTTCGTTGGCGGAAAGGCTCCACCAATCCATTCGGGGCTTCAGAGAACCCAAAAACAAAGTCTTTTTACTTGATTCATAGAAAAAATCCAGAAGAGATAGACAAGAGATATAATATATAGACTTTTTCTCTAAAAAAAAATGGAGAGAAAAAGAGCAGATAGATAAATTCCCCTATATCGAACACTCATTCCTATCTATTGATAGAAAGAAAGATCTTCGTAAAATACCGGACTTTGCCTTTTTTTTAGGAATTCTTCATATCCAAGGCAGCTTACCACAAGCACTCCACCCCATACGACTAGTTGGGGGGGCGCCTTTTGAATCAAACAAAGTCAGTAGTAAGGTAGCGTAAGCTACTTTCATTCTAAAGGAAACCGAAGAACCAACCTTTAGTCAATAGGAGCCCTACTTTCCTCTTTGCGACCTCATCACTTCCAAAAAAGGGCAAACCTCTTTCTTAGTCATCGGGCGGAGCGCACCTTTGGTACTTCAGTAGGGCGAGCTCTTTGATAGTGACTTCTTTCGTTTGGTAAGGCGACGAAAGGCTACTTCAATGACGGAAACAGCCGGAAACTCGAGAGGGTCGCCTTTGAAAGCGTTCGCCGGTAACCATCACTCTTTCCTTTTGATTATGTCGTGACGCTGACTGAATCCAATCCATAAACCCGGAAACGAAAGAAAGTTCGTTCCCTTTCGTCAAGTAGGTAAAGTAGGCATACGAACCACTTTAGCTTTGCCTTAGACTCTATTGAAACAAAGCAAAGAAGAAGGCAGAATGGAGAAAGGAAAGGGACAAGGGCGGTCTTGCTTGGCGCGAAGGCTGCTGGTTCGGGGGTAGGGTACAGTACTAAAGGTCCTCGGACTTCCAGGCGGTTTTTCTTTTGGGCTGCTGTTTACCGTTGGATCTCGCCAATACAGCCTCCTATAGTTTTAGTTACCGAGATTTCCGATTGTAACCGTTAGGTTAAAGCGAGTTCCTTTTTTC
>OY998254.1:5390000-5392500 GCA_963922045.1 Persicaria maculosa | reverse complement strand
GGCATACTCTCCTAAAAAAAAAAGAGCAGACCCCATTGAAGACGAGAGTGAGGTACAACAAGGCCATTTCTGTCCACCGCCCTTCTCACGAAGCCGTACGTGGACGTTACCGCTCATACAGCTCCCAGCCAGCAAGCAGTTAGCCTTCCTCTAAAAAGAATGGAAGTGTGGATGAATCGACATCAAGAATTCGGGTTTTTTTTTTCAGAAATAACATGATAAGAGCACCCATTTTACAAAAACCTAAAGATCTCCTCCCCCTAGAATACCAGAAAGAAAGATGATCATAGAAAATTGGAACTTCAACTGCGGTATAGGTAGAAGGAGTACGCGATTAGGGGACCTCATCACTAAACCAATCCCGCATTAATCTTTGGTAGCATTCGCTACCTGCACTCCTTTGTTGAAGTTCGCGTATGAAATCACGATGCTCTTCCAGTCATTCTTCTTCGGAATGAATAAAGAGCATCTTTGTCATTCTTAAGAGAACCTCATTGCTTATCTTTGGGCGCTTATTCTCTTCTGCCTCATAGATCGCCTTTATCCATCGTTGGATGGTTTTTCGCGCTTCGATTTTCGAATCGATGGTTCTTATTTCCTCTAAACGTAGTTAAGAGCTCACTTCAGCTCTGGAAAGGGATTAAGATTTCGATCTGACAGCATAGAACACCACCCAAAAAATTAGGGACAAAATTCGCCCCCCAAAAAAACAAAAAAAAAGTGAATAATATATGCATTTCAGATATTTGTAGCTGCAATCGCTTTGATCCGGTGAAAAACAGTAATAGGCCCTGAGGAATTCCTACCGGCAGACTTCCCTGTACTCAAAGTGAGTCTAAGTGCTATCTCCTCTTGGCTTTTTCTCATTGTCTATTTTGTAATCATTCTATTTTGCCTGTACTTCACTTTATCGAGATTGGCTTAGTAAAGGAGTAGAAGGCACTTTGATGCTCATTGGGTTGGGTACTTTAGAGACATTGTTGTCTATGCATGAGGGACGTTCTGCGCTTTGGGAAAGATTGTTTTCACGAGCTTATCTCAGCCTATGCAGCAGTCCCTTCGGTTTGAGTGGAAGTTGCCGGAGGCGAGTTTGTTTCCTTCGCTGGGATGGAATGGAAGTTGGAGTTTATTTGCTTCGGGGGGTCTATACGATCAGTCCAGACGAGCTTTCTTTTTGCGAGTTTCAGTCCAGGCAGTTCAACAGGCTATTCCCTGGCATGCCATATCTCCAGCCAAACCAATTGCAGAATATAGATAAGTCTCTGGAGTGTAAGTGCCCTTTCCAGCAGTTGCCAGCTATCTAGTTTCTCTCATTGATATAGTTTCTGTGGCAGTTGCTAGCAGCCCGTTGGAGTTGCAGTGACAGTTGGAGGGGTTTGAGGTTGATCTCTGTAACTGTTGAGCCGGTACGCTATGGCAGCAAATCAAGAATAGTATGATTTTCTATCAGAAATAGAGCACCTACAAATGTTCTCTCTCTGTAAGGATTTCGAAGATCTTTCCTTTGAAGACAAGACAGATGGTTCTTCGTCTTCATCTACTATTCTAGCGCAACCTTCGTCTTATGGTTATCGTGGTCCCTTTGATCCTATCCTTTCTTACGCAGTTGGACATATTCTTCTTGGGGCCATTATCTTAATGAGGAAGTACGAGCTCTTTTATAGAGCAGCCTCGCCTCTTTTTTGATTCATTACCATTCCAGTCGTCTAACGGGGTTTAGGTTTTCGCTTTCTTCCGGGTAAGTCTGAGTTCTTACAACAAGAATTGAGGTTATCATCATCCTTTGATAGGTAGTCTTTTTTCAGTCATTCTATTGGCTTGTCTTATAATTGCAGACCTCTTTCAGCCTTCTCGTTGTCTTCTTTTAGCAGTTTCGGTGCCGGTTTGCGTGGGTTGGTCCCCAAGGAATTCACTCAAATCTTGGTGGAGGTAATGACTTATCATGAGGGCATGTATGGGCCTTTCTTGGTTTTGGTCTGCTTGGGCATTGGTTGTACTGCCTGGTACGGCTTAGCGCCAGGCACAGCCGATCGTCCCAGCGATAGCTGCTTGTTCACTCCTTTTGACTCGTACGATCCTTTTTTTCAAAATGGAATATTATGCGCCTGGCTTTCGTAGGGTTGCTTTTGTTGACAGAAGCGATCTTTCTGCATCGGTGGTGTCCGCCTTGGTGAATGAGCTTCCTTTGCAGAGATAACAATCCCCGCTAGCGGCAATGTGCTTAAGGATGTTAGTTTAGGTGTGATGGTTGCTTTCTTTCTAGCAGTCGGTCTAGTTCAGAACAGCTATTATTATCTATTTTTTTTCATTTCTTTCTTTATTTTCGTTGAAGTGTAGTACTACTATCTGAGGTTTTTCTCTTCCGAGGACGAATCTCTTTCACTCACTGAACACAAACTTGAATTCTGTGACCAGATGAAATGAAAACCAATGCAAGGCAAGAACTCGATCATCGCATACAAGCCTTTATCAAGCAGGGGCTTAGCCGCTTCTTTCTTTT
>OY998254.1:5365000-5385000 GCA_963922045.1 Persicaria maculosa | reverse complement strand
TCTCATTGAATGTTTTCAGCATCTCTCGCCTGAAACCGGCCTTCAACTGCTGAAACTGTTATTGCGGCTGTGGCTGCTAGAGAAGGTGAGAACCACCAATAGGTCGATCCTCGCCTGACATTTTCCTGTAAGGCTGATAGCTCTTTGACATTCAGAGGAGTTTATCCTGTCCCGTGCATCCCCCTGCTGCTTGATCGCCATCCTTTCGTCCTGTCTGTCGTCTTCTTTGCCATCTCCGTTTTTGAGTCCTCGTCATGCCCCTTTGCTTTGACTGGTCGATTCACCCTACTAAGCCTCTCTGAGACAGGAACCTTTACCGAACAAGTCTCTCTGATATCGGCACCCTTTACTTCTTTACTTCGTGCATCTTGATACGATACGCGGTGGCCCCCGGACATAGAAAAAAATAAAATATTCAAACATTTGAACTAAGATGGCTTTACCCAATTCCCGAGCAGCCATTAATTAGAGTAATAATAAGGTCTACAGCATACGTCCAATACCAACTATGTTCACCATACATAGAAAGATTAGATATTATGTAACTTAGATAACTGGGTGTACAATATATTCTCCCCAATCACCACCCGGGAAAATTCGTGGAGAGGCCATTGGTTTCGCATTCAATCCATAAATAGTTGTAGTTTCTTCTGGACGGCACCCCTCCTCATGAAAGGGGCTATAGCCCTGAAGCTAGCAATCGACCCACCTACGACACGCAATGTCAGGGCGGGGGAAGAAGAGCATGCAGCCATGAGACTACTTGCCCATTACCGGAACAAGAAGAAAAAGAAGTGAAATGGAAGCTTAGTCGACCAAAGGGCGGCAAGACTGGAACCCAACATTCGAGTCTAGACTTGATGAAAGCGGAATAAGACAATTTCTTCTTCGATGATTGGCTTTAAATTCAAATAAAAGAAAAGATACTAGTTCTTTCGACTCGGTCATCTAATAAAAAAAAAGAAAAATGGGTGGAAGATAAGAAAGTTATTTTCCCACATCCCTACTTTACCTTGACGAAACTATACGAATAAAAGTGGTCAACACCTACAGAATATGTGGCCGATGTAACATTTTTTTGATCATCCGAAGTTGTTATTAAACCCGGTTGATACCTCTTTTCTTTGGCTTAGCCTAGAAAAATCCTAAAAAGGGAATGGAAGAGAATCTCGATAACCTTGATCTGATCTCAGGCTGCTGGGGAAAATAGAATTACCGAGTTGCGAGTTGTATAAGCTGTGATTGAATCAATAACCGGTCCTGGAGGAAAGCTGATATAAGGGCTTCACTCCTAAAGAGTTTGAGGATTTCCATTCCTACGTTACATCCACCTAAAGGAAGGAAAGTGATTGAAGAAAGCCCACTTGCCCGCTCTTCCTTCTCCATTCCACCCACTTGAATAGAAGTGGAACGGCCTTTCTTTCCTTGTAAGGCGGCGACAGCCCCTACCCCTTCATTCAAGAAATCTACCATGAAAAAAAGTATAGACCTTTTAGAAAACTACTAGGTTAGGCAACTCCAAATCTGAATTGAATGCAACAGAAAAAAGGAGGCTATCAAGGACGCCTTATTCAAACAAAGACCAGACACCGACCCAGGGGAAACCTTAGGAGACTTCTCTTTGGAAACGGGGAAGAAGACGATAACCATTCCTTATTAGCAAAATGAATTCGAGTCATTCTTTTTTGCTAATGAAGAACGACTTTTCACCTTACACCTGCAGGACATAGACCCAGTGCCAGACCGCTGATTCGGGCGGGAGAATATGGAGGTACAACTAAAGCCTTTCTTTTTTTTAGAATTAGAAAAAGCACTCAACAAGGAAAAGAATGAGGTCAAATCTGAGGTGTACCAAACCCACTTTATAGCAATGTGGGGTGTGAGCTTGAATATGCGTTGGGAGCTTCGATCTTAGGACTAACTGAATCCTTCCTCCTTCTTCTCTTGGGCAACCCAAATGACTCTTTCTTTTTAGTATCGATGGGAAGAACAAGCAGAAAGACTTCCGTTTCCACTAATGAGAATGATGAATAAGGACATGAAGTCCTTACTCGAAATGGCATTCTTTATTTCCTTCATTTCCATTGAAAATGTGCCGCAGAGCAGCGGGATGATTCATATGGAGTTTGAGTAGGATTTGCACATTCCCCTTTTGATGAGGTACTTTCAAGTGATTGAGTCAGGACTTTCAAAGTTGTGTCATAATCTTGAATAGGTGAAAACGAAAGTGACTTAGCTTGAGCGCCAACAAAGTGGGAATTTCAGCTAGAAATGGTATGGTAATCCACCATGGGGAATGGATTTGAACCAATCAATCTTCTCCACTTCTTGTCATCACTTTTGCACTTGCCAACCGGGTAGAAAAAGCTAATAGGATGGCATTGTTTGGGTAATTATATAAAATGAATTGACTCCTTCCTTGAAGAATTCAATATTATACCATTCTAAGGTCTAAGGCCAAGTTTATGACTAAGAAAGGGCTTCTCTCTTTTGTCCCTCCGGCAGGGCCAGGTCTGGAAGTCCTCGTCGAGTTGTTCACTCAAACAGAGCAAGAGCAAGCCGGGCCGGTGAAGCAGGCATCTCGGAAGAAGCAGTTGGGAAAGAAGATCCGGTCCAGTCCAGCGGCATTTCTTGAGTTGATGCATTTTTTTTGGATGGAAAAGAGGTTATTACAATATGTTCTTCCCTTAGTCTTATCCCATTTTTTTCTCCATTCTCGGATGTGGCCAAGGGAACAAGCAACGGCGCAACGCGCGAAAGCCCTTTCGCGTTAGCTTGGAGTTTTCTTGCCCTACTTTCCATTTTGAAGCCAAGCCAGCGCTGGGACAAAGACAAAGGGGCAAGGATCTGGTGGAAATGCCAAAAAAAAGAGAAAGAAGGTTAGCCCGAGAAAGCACCTCGGTTTAGGTTCTTTTTCATTGGCATGTGATAGGGGACCGGTGAGAGCCAGAAGGGAAAGACATACACGGCATCAATCCAATCTCAAGAACTCTGATTCAACCATTTCTGTGTCGCTGACTGGGGTCTCTTCCCCTCCGGGGAATCCATAGAAAGCAAAACAATTTAAGAAAGTGAAAATGAAAGCTATTGCTTGCTGTCGGTCTTCTAGTCTGATTATGGCATGTGTCACGCTCATCTATTATATATTCAAAGCAGGAGCCCGTCCTTAGCAACGTGCCCCGGTTGTCATGTTTGTGTTTGTGTGTCTGAGTGGGACCTTTCCTCGTGAATTGCCTTCTTCGAGGCAGAATCTTGCTACTTTTTGAGCCTACCTTTGAGCGCCTGAATCAATTCAACAAAAAGCTAATCTACGACCACCCTCTTCGAGCAAGCTCTTAGCTTTCATCGTGAGTGAGAGAGGAATTGAAGCTGATCCAGCTAAGGTGAAAGCCGTTGTGAATCTATGTCGTCACCTCAAAGAGTTGCGTAGTCTGCCGGCTCCAGCCTTTGATCTCAAAAGCTAGAACTCGATGTCAATCCTTTTCCCGTCAAGACGCGAACTTTGTTTGTTTGGAGGCCAAAGCACAAAGAAAAAGGTTTTTCTTCCTCAAACTTTTCTGTCTGCTCCCGTCTTGTCGCCTCCTATTACTGGCGGGCCACTCCTGCTTTTCGTGTTTACCACCGACGCCATTTCCGTATTTTGAGACGTTATGGCAAAAGACGATGACTCTTGGAAGGAAAGAAAAGGCCATTGACTACCTCAGACCTTGCTCGCAAAGACTATCCACCTTCAGCATTTGGTACTGAGGAGAGCCAGCCATTAAGCACACACCCAAGCTAAGCAAGAGATGGAAAAAGCACACTTTGATTTACCAAACTGGGATAAAAAAGATCAGAAGGGAGCGAGAAAGCACCTAGTGAGCTCAGATTTTGACTGGGAAACTCTATTTGGTTAAACCAGAGAAAAGAGCAGGTAGCGCATGATCTGAATGATCAAGCAATGAAATCCTCCTTTGTCGACCTGAAGCTGAAGTGAAGGAATGGAGCTGGAAATCATCCTGGCTTTTGTGAATCAGTTGATCTACTCCCGCTAACGCTCGCACTGAAATTCTCCCAGCCTTACTTGATCCCATCTTTGTTAGAAGAGACTCTGCTCAGGTTTGGAACCAACCCCTTTTTATCGAAGATTCACCTTACTAGATAGAGGTTAGCGGCATATCGTACTATATCTGTAACCTATAGCATCATTAATAGAGCTAGCGGCTAATTCTTTAGCACTCGTGCTTTCATTATGGATTAACTAGCACGAGTAGCGGCTTCAGTAGCTTATCCGGCTCCTGTAGTGGAGGAGGCAAAGCACTAGTAGTAGCATCAGTACCGGTATAACCTTTTTTTTTACAATCAAGAAAGGACTGGTACTGAACTAGTAGATAAGGTTGAGTCAGTTGTTGATCCAGAAGGGGTAGAAGTTAGAGTAGTATACCTTCCATATCAAGAGCTAGAGACAAGTGATGGCTTTCCCTGTACAATAGACCCAGTAGATAGAGTTTATTATGCTCGCGCTCATGATAGGGATGGATTCCGTTTATGGCGTGAGGCTCAGCTCCTTATCTAGAAGCATACCTTTATATATACTCATAGTGGCTTCCATACCTATCTATCTCCCGTAGAGCTAACAGCATATCAACCTATGACTAGTAGACCCATACCAAGATCCAGCAGTCTACTTTAGCATTTAAAGATCTCTTTCGTTATATTATACTATTATCCGGGTTACTCACCGTACAGATCAGATTTTATGCCATTTCATTTATGTTAAAGATCCATACCCCGCAGGGAAAGGAACAGGGGTATAGGCAGTTGACTTAGTGAACTGAGTTTAAGTGAATTCAGTAGATTATGCAGATTAAGCCATTATTAAGCCGTCTAAGTCAAGCCCATCTAAGCCAGCCTTAGCCAGTGATCCATACACAGTAGAGGAATACCTTCTATACCCGGGTGACCCGCATATGCAGTAGCTCCAGATCGAGACCCATACCCCTCCCCTCTCGCGAATCGCTTGCAGCTTTCGAGCCGTAGTTTCTTGCTTCTCGAGGAGCTGGAACAGTAGCAGGAGAATCGGGAGGTAAACCGTAGGTTTACACCGTAGACTTAGAAGTTGCCCAAAAAGTCTTTGATTGCTTCAGGGAAATGGGTGTGCTGAGACCAGTCACACAAGTCTTCTGCAGTCATTGAAGAGATTGTCGATTACCAGACCGACGATTTTCATTTTAACATGGTTACGATCCTGCGAAGGCCGGACCAACCTCGGCAAAAAATGGATCTACAAGGGGGCCGTCTAGGATCTATAATCCCTATCAATCAGTAAGCGTGCCGTTGTAATCGGCCAAGAGGCTACTCAAATACTTCGCTGATGCTCTATTACATCGAGCTGTCAAGCCTAAGGTCGGCCCACCTAATAGGTTTTTTCTAGGCGGATGGAAGCAAGAAAAGGGCTGGCTAGCTCGTGCAATCAACGAAAAATGCCTTCGCGTTAGTAAGCTAGCTTTGTAAGCTAAGCAAGCCTAGTTCTCCGGGCACTACGGTAGGACGTGGATCGATCATGACGAGAATGGACTTCTCCGTAATGTAATAGAAGAGTCACAGTCAAGTTCCCCGGGCTTTCTCTTTCTTCTTACTAGTAAGAATCATAGATATGAATTCAAGCGGGTAAGGGCTTGGCTTGACCTTGTGTTCTCTCCTAATCGGGTCGGAGGCGGAGACTGGCAAAGCTCATCATTCAGTGGTAGAGTGTTCATAGAAAAGAAGGCGTCGCCCAACGAGTGGCAGATTTTGATGGAGTCTCGCTTGGATGCTTAGGCAGTTCAGTTGAACTGGATAGAATCTCGCTCATGGAGGAAGAGTACGCGCGCTAGCGCGCTACGGCTTACGCAGTTTTTCGGATCAGATAGCCCTTCGGGCAACCAACAAAACCCGGCACATCCAATTCCGATCAACAACTTGGAGGTATGGCTGAGTGGCTTAAGGCATTGGTTTGCTAAATCGACATACAAGAAGATTGTATCATGGGTTCGAATCCCATTTCCTCCGGCACGGAAGTGGAACGAGCGGGCGAAATTACATGAGAGAAAGAACTTCTTGGTGGAGTCCAGTCCCCCGGCCCGGAGGACAGAATAGCACTACTTAGTGAAAGTATCGCAGAGAGCCCGTTGTTTTTGTTTGACCGGCCTATCTTTTTTCTATAAGCAAGCTCCCTCCGGCAGTCCCTGGACGGCTCTCGGTTCTTGAGCATGTTGGGAGATTAGGTGGCAGTTGAAAGAGCAGCTCGAAAGCTTGACGAACAAGCGAAAAACTTTCTAAAAGAAAAGGGCTTTTCCCTTTCTTCTTACTTAGAATAATCAAGCTAGGGCGCTATTCGATGAAGAAGAAAGACTTTAGGAAAGTGGTTCAGGTAGCTCAGCTGGTTAGAGCAAAGGACTGAAAATCCTTGTGTCAGTGGTTCGAATCCACTTCTAAGCAGGCGAAGGGTCCAAACCGTAGCCGGGAGCGAGCCGGGTTTGGAAATTCAAGCAAGTAAAAGAGGAAGCCAAAAAATGTGAGCGCTCCTGCACTATACGGCTTTTTGGCGCCGCCCTATCTTGCTGGAGGCAGATTTTCTAAAAAAAGCGGTTCCCCCTCAATCAAGAGGGGCCTTGTGACAAAAAGGATGAGCGAGTTCGGTTCGAGTCTTCATCGATCGGGTAGATCTATATGCTTCGGAGGGTGAGACGAGGTGTAGCGCAGTCTGGTCAGCGCATCTGTTTTGGGTACAGAGGGCCATAGGTTCGAATCCTGTCACCTTGATGTAAGGCTTCAGTCAGCAAATACTTCAATATGAACATCCATCGACCGTTACCACTTCTTCTTACTCCGTGACTCGTATATTGACTTTAGCAAACACACTAACTGCGCAAGACCTATAGTTAAAGATCATATAGCACCACAGTATATATACGAACCTATACGGAACACTTCTATCTGTCTCAGTGCTTTCTCACTTGCCTCGTTGATAGAAAAAAAAAAGATGATATTGAGCTTGAGCATTCCAATAATGAATGGGGCTAGTGGACAATTTAAAAATGGAAAAAATGCTTAAGGTGAGAGGGCAGCTAGTTTGTGAGTGGGGCCTGACGGTTTCCCTCACTTCTTTTTTAATAAGAAAGAAGGTAGTTGGTGGAGAGGAAATATCGATGGCAATCTCGGAAGGTACTGAAGTTCAACACTATGCTCATTGCTCTTCTTCCAAACTTGAAATCGGTTGAAAGATTTCAGGCCGCTCCTCAAAGCCTGTGTAACACTGTCTACAAGCTTCTCTCAGAAATCCTAGCAACAATAGGCGCCGATCCTCCCAGAGCCGGCCTAATCAGGAAGCTATAGTGAAAAGCAGGCACATCGGCGAAGGTCTTATCATCGCCCATGAGAACGATCCATTCTATGGACCGCAGATCATCCAAGAAAGCGGTTGCCTGAAGCTTGACATGATGAAGGCGCTTTTCCTTTTTAGCCATTCCCTCTTTCGGGAATGGCCCTTCCTCTTACCTTCTGTTGAGACTGAGATAGAGGACTGGGCTTTCTCCCTCTTCTACCGAGAGGCCGCGGGAGTCAACTCAAATTCGAGCCTCATCCCCCTGGTAAAGGCGATCTACGCTCTCCCCTCCGCCTAGGGCTGGCACCTCTTTTTTTGAAGCACGGGTCGTCTAACAAGGCATGCGACCCATAGCATAGATTCATTGTCTGCTGTGCTTCTGCTGCACAGACCTGCACCCGCATGCGCGCTTCCGGAGGCACACATCGTAACAATTCACTGCCTTTGGCTCTACTGTAACTGATTCCTCGGGCAACGAGACAGTGGATTGATTCCTATACCTATGGTCCCGGCCTGGGGAGGGTGCAAGGTCTCTTATCTACTCCAACTCTTCGCTTTCTTATCTACTCCAAGATTGAGCTTTCAGGTGATCTACGACCACCCTCCAACCCTGGTCTCGTCCCACTCTTCACCTTATCTATGACAAGCCTGTAAGAAGCATCAGCAAAGGTTTCTTTTCCCTTTCTCTCATTTTTAAAAAAGGTAAGCATTTCAAAGTTTATCTAGGCGGTGAACAAAGTCTTTTTCTAAGAACCATGTTGACAAACCGGAAATGCCACACACACACTCTTTTCAGATAAACTATTTACAGATAAGCTCGGCACCTTACGGCCATGTGCCTAGGATCCCAATATTCTGAGCGCTCTAAGGATGAAGCCCAAATCCAACCAGGTCTATAGATTCATTAAGAGAACTTAAACACATGCAGGAATAAATAGACCATAGGGGGGGAAGAATGAAAATGAATTCATGTGCTTCTCACCAGTTGTAACATTGACTTCTTTTTCCCATTGAACCTAGGAGAATATCACCTGGTTGGGTTGCCGTAAAGTACAACACAACTCACTATGGGCTTTTCCCACCCCTCTCGATGTTCCGGACACTAAGTCCTTGCCAAGGCCTTTTGACACGGGATCAGCCAGATCTCATCTGGACTCCACATACTGACTGGAAATATTCCATCAGTCAAGATCCCTCTCACATACATCAGACACAGACGTCTGGATTACCTATTGTAAGACTAGCTGTACTATCTCAGCATGGCAGCCTTCTAGTTTGTCACAATTGTCTAGGCCGGCAACAATTGCTCCATATCGGTACTTCTACCAATATGTTCCTGAGCCACTCTATTTCTCTTCAAGAATAAGTATATGCAAGAAACTCGAATTCAATGAAGGTTAGGTAGCCAATGTTCATTGCCTGTCTGCTATTTCATTTCGATGAAATCGCTCTTCCACCTAATGGACCCAGGCAGACACCGACTTGGAATATTCATGATCTGAATTCCAGTCGCGTCACTGTAATCTTCCTCGATCACAGCAGGGTTCCAAACCTTTCAAGATATAATCTGGTGGTCAAGTGATGATTTCGAAATGAATTGGATTCTTTGAAATGATGGAAGTTGCTGCGGATGCGGAAGCGTATGATGTTGCTTAGTCGACCCCTCCCGCTTATTTATTAGGGAGGGCACATCTCTCTTGGCCGCTAGCTGGACCCGGCTAGCTCTAACCTCGCATCTCTAGCGAGCTGCCCCCTATAATAGATCCAATTGTTCGATATGGAAGTGCTTGTTTTTCAAACAGAATACCTATAGGCGAAAGCTTTCTTTCGGGGCCATATATAACGGAAAGAGGGTGGTCTTGCTGCAGCTTGTGGCCTTGCCTGCTGAGTTGCCTGTTGCGGTCTCCTTTCCAAATTCTTCTCCTTACGATTCCCTGCGGTCGTGGGTCTCTGAGCTAGCTATAGTAGTGGACTGTAATGTATTGACCTGATTGGTAGCGGTATTCTTCTTGATCCTTGTCTTTTTCGACTCCGTCCTCGGTACTTTGCTTTGGTATATTAGGTTCTAGTTCTGTCCCTAATTTATCTTTCCATGCAGACTGCACGTTCATCTAGGTCGAGGAAGGTTCGACAGTCTCCTAACGCGATAGCACTCTTGGTGGAACCTCTGATGTTGGAGAAAGCAATGCAGACTCGCCTTCGGGTATCATGAATGTCGCTCTTGAGGCGAGGCTTTTCCATCGATCTATGAAAGACACTACACTCTCATCTGGGTTCTGTGTTAAGTTCATTAGCTCAACCAATGATGGCAGGTGATCGGTCTGATGCTTGTACTGGTGTAGGAACCTGGAAACAACATCTTCAAACGGCCAAAGTGCATTTCATAAAAAGGAACTAATGAAAACTAAGGTGCGGCTTCTCTCTCGAGTGACTTCTGGAAAAGATAGAAAAACATTCTTCGATTTTCTTCTTACATGCAGCAATCGTTGCAAAAGGCGACTAGATGTTGCATTAGATTGCCTGTCTATACTTACTGAACTTAGGCATCTTGAATCCTGGCTGCAGGGTTGGAGGGTGGTCGTAGATCACCTGAAAGCTCAATCTTTGAGTAGATAAGTGGAAGTAGATCAGGCTAAATGCTTGCCATGAAGCAAACTTTCCCGAATACGACAGATGCGGAAGTGGGGAAGCCGAAAGTAGCTAAAGAAGTCGGAGGAAGAAAGCAGTTAGGCAACTGTATGCACAAGAAGGGTACATTAGTATCCTGGGAATTTACAACATTGACAGAAAGGGTAAGAATATTTGCAGTCTAGCTCTACTAAAGTAGTCGGCCTAACCTTCGGTTCCCGTAACCAAGTTTTTCTTTCTTACTCCTTATGTACTTTTTCTTACTTCATCCATACTTTTTTCTTTTTTAAGTGTAGGGCAAACGGCGCTCTCTACTTTGACTTCTAACTAAAGGCGAACAGCCGGCATTGCAAGCAAATAGAGAGCCCCCGCCCGTTTGAGTCGTTGCGAGCCGGAAAGCGTACCGGCGGTTTGAGTCGCGAAAGGGCCGCTTACTTCATTAGAGAATATATATTCTATTTTATAGATTATTATATATCTATAAACAATAGGAAAATGAAAAAAAAATGTTCTCTTTTTTTTCCTATTGTTCATTCCTGGGAAGAGGAAGAAGCAGATAGAGCAAAGGCCTTCTCTTTCCGTCCGCTCTTCCCGAAGTGAGAGAATTGCATGTAAAGATCCGTAAGGGCTTATAGTTTAATTGGTTGAAACGTACCGCTCATAACGGTTATATTGTAGGTTCGAGCCCTACTAAGCCTACCGCTCTCTTTTCTTCACCCGATACAAGGCAGTCGAAGTCCCCGCCACCCTGCCTCAATCTAGCGGCAGCACCTGGAACCACACTGCAGCCGCTGCCCTTCGGGCAATAGGCTTTCGTAATACGCGAAGCAGCTGAGCGATAGCTCTTCGATCGCTATATTCTTGCGATAGCGAAGGCATGGTTCATCCTCTAATCTAAGAGAGAGAGTAGATGCGAAGGTTCGGCCCCCGCAGCGGAGTGACTGCAGGGCAAGGCAAGGCTAGCGCTCAGCAGCCAGTTAGTTGAACCAATGCCAGTTGACCGTGTCAAAGAAATAGATCCCATTTTGAGCGCGGTCACAGAACCACTACGGGATAGTCCTTGAGACATGATCGGGATCCAGATTCATATCTCTCAGCCACTAGTGGAAGACTTTTCAAAAGAAAAGGTTGGTTGGGAGCGGGAGGGAGTCAATTACAGAAAGAGTAGAGACGACTCTATCTCTTTATCTCTATCGAATTTTAAGCCAGGATTGAAACCTATCTCCAGAAAGCAAGCTGAGCAGTTCTCACTCTGTCCGGTGACCAAGAAAGCTTAAAGAATGCCGTAAAGTGATCTCATAGAGAAATTGACCTTAGTCACCTTCTTCTTAATTAATTCGAATTGGTGGTGGAGGATATAGAGTGCTGGCAAAGCTGGATCACAAGCGATCTCTTTTGACCGTATCTTCGCTATGTATACTAAAGCCCGTGGTTCAAGTGATTATCCATTTGAATTATGGCTTGGTCGAGCGAGACCTAAAAAAAAAGTATTCAACGTGGTAAACTCTGAAAGGAAAGATGGAAAGAGGGGAGTTGGCTAATCTTCGCAACGAAAGAAGATGGCAGGTTTTTTCGGATGTTTTACAGGATCAGAAGGAAGCGCTTTCACAGGAGAATTATTACTCATCTTTGGACTCATTCTTCTCGGCGGAATATTTCTCTTTCGTCGGTATTCGTTGAAGTTGAAAGAGAAGTGCGGCTTTCGACTTCTAGTAGTTATTCATCTTTTTTTAGTCATTTGTGTCGCCTTCTTTTCTTATCAAATCAAACTATACCTTCTGTCGTGGTTCGCTCTCTACCTTAGTGGGATTCTATCTACTTGGGTCATCGGTCATTTTTCCGATGGTCACTATTCGAGCCCAGGCCCAGGAAACTCCTCATCGGCATCGGAAGATTCATTCGGGATCGGGGTGCTGATGGAACCATGGCCCATTACTCAAAATACCAGCCTGGAATCCTCGATGCACCAACGAATTCTTTCATTGGAAAAAGAAAACTCCCCTTTCTTACTTGATAAAGAAAAAGGAGAGTACTGGCGGGAGGTCAACAGTCAACTGACCAACTCTTCCTCTCAGTGGGAATATAATCATTTGTTATCGTTCGAAAATAGGGATCTCGAGATCAGGGAGCAAAAACAGTCGTGTTATAGACATTTTAACCTAATACTGGGTCGGGAGCCATCCTTGTCCGCAAATTGCGGCTATAACCCACAAGAGATGTTCATAGACTTCTTGACGGATAAAAGGACGAAACTGGACGAGATGGCAGGAGATGTAGTAGTAAGGGACCGACGAGAGATCCTTTTTTTGACCCAACTAGCAGACGATCTCCAACGGCAGGGCCAACACTCCAAATATATCAAAGAAATACTCGACGTATAAAATGCTATTGATTTTAGGAGGACTATAATGAGGAGGACGACAGACCCACTCACGATCTTCTAAAGGTATCGGAGATTGATTGGTTCGAATCCAATTCGTGAGATGGCAGTGATCTTTAGCTGGTCATGGCTATAATGTACTCTTTTCCTTGGATTCATTGGAACCTTCTTTTTCTTCAGAGCGAGACTCTCCAAGAAAGATCGTTTTTAAATAGTTCAAAGTCAGCGGCAAGGTTCGGAATCGAACTTTCGCTTACTCGACTTATTGCTAGAGAGCCAGCCCTGTCCCTCCGAAACTTGGGCAAGACGTTGCTAACGCTTGACTGAACTCTGCCACTACTCTTCTAAAGCTATAAGCAAAGCAAAAAATCATTACTCAACAGAAGACATGGCACGGTACTCGGCTTCTGTGCTGGACTTGGATACAGTTTATTCTTTCTTGCTTTTTCAAGAGATCAATGATGAGCCAAGGAAAAGAGTACATTATAGCCCGGTCTCTTGCACGACCACTACTTTTCTTTCAGGGAAGACTGAGCTCAGCCTAGACTGAATCCGTTACTCTTGGCAAAGAAGGGGGAAGGATGCCAGGTAGAGTGGGCCTCAAAGAGGCCAGATGGGGCGAAAGCGGCCGTTGCACTGATAGGACTGTAATCTAATCTATCTTTCCTTGCGGATTAGCTATTCTTGTCCTTGAGGAACTGGTTAAAGAGCTTTGGCAAGAGCAGCTTCAACTTGGGCTTGGGCTTTGACAAGACTTGGCTACGTGGAGTAGACCTCACTCGCTCTTTGACTTGCTCCTAGCTTTTCTTTTGCAGCAAAAACTCTTCAACTTGTTGGTTTGATAAGCCCTCTCCTTTCAGTCGAGTACTATCAAAGCTTGCTAGCTGTAGCTTTGTACCTTGCTTTAGCTCTAGCTTCTGCACTTTGCTCGGTTCCATCTCGGAGCAATTTTAAGATCCTCCGAGTGCAAAGCTAGCAGCAGAGATTGTGATTCCATACGCGGATTTAGTCCTATACACTACCTCGATTAGAATCAATTCCAACAAAGCTATAGCCCATTGTTCGTAGCCTCTATAGCTATAGCGAGCACCTGGTCTAGTGGCATACCTTGAAGTTACATATACTGCTCTAGATTCCAGTAGACTCACTCGTCGATCAACCAGTGGAGAGAATAGAAGCATAAGTATAGGCAAAAGTGGGAGGGATGAGAGAGCAAGCTGGCGTGAAGGCAAAGGCAATAACATCCAAACAAAGCAAGCCCTAGAGGCAGGGTACTCATTTTCTTCGAAACCTTCGGTATAGGCTGTCCTGGCTCGTTAGGTCCCAAGAATCCAAAGGATACAAGCTTATTAAGGCCGAGTCGGAAAGCTTTGTTTGTAGAGTCTCTTTCAGTTCAGGTCTTGAATCATTTGTCAAAATTTTGAAGGGAGAAAGACTATAGGGCTAAGAGGAGCTTGGCATATATGATTAGTTTGATAGGAAGACGGGGCCCGCCCCATCTCCTACTGCATTCTCATTCCGGATTCTAAAGTTGGATTCGCTATTCTCTTTTCCGTCAGTAATTCGAAGATGACCCCTTTTTAGTTGTGCCCTTTCCAAGTTCTTACCCCACCCCGCCTCCTCGAAATAGACCGGAAGGATTATAGATAATAGCCTCTTTGGGTGAAAAAGAAAGATTTTGAGAAGTTAGTTGGTAGGTAAAATGGTTTCTTGAGGTAAAGGACCTCAATCCGTACGGCGCTATGATTAAAAGCTCTCACCAGGATTGTGTTTCTAGGTCGATTGAATCAACATTTCCCTCTTTGTGCTGAGAAGCGTTCTAAATACTTTTCGACAAGGATTGAAATGGAATACCGCGGGAGAGTGAAGTACCATTCCATAACTTGATCAGTAAGGCTCCTTGAGAATAGTCTGATCGATCATAAGACTATCTATCATGAGCCACTTCAGCACATTAGGCGGGTGGGCATAAAAGGATTTCACGTGCGTAAGGGTGGATGTAATTCAGCGCTTTTTTTTCGCTATGTAGGTTCAACTACCTTTTGATGTGGGCCCTCTCATTCCTTCCAAATCTAAAGATCATAGGGTTGAGGACCTCTTCATACGAATCTTTAGATTTCCTCTTAATGCTTTGAGTCACTGTCTTTTGAAGCCCTGATCTACTTCCACTTATCTACAACAACTCTTCGCTTTCAGCTCAACTTGACGTAAACTCTCCCTCCACCCGTAGAGAGAGCCAGAGTGAAGCCTCTGTATGACAGATTGATAGTAAGATCAATCATGGTTTAGTTTCATTCAGCCCCAAGTTTGAAGAATTCGATGACGCTGCAAAAGATCCCGAAATGGGTCGATTCGGAATCGGCTGGATTGGAAGGATCCGGAGCCACAAGGATCTTCAACAGGTTTGAAACTCTTTTTGTTTCAGGCGGTCGGCCCAATTCTATGGAATTTGCTATAAAAAAAGCTTGTCGACTATCAAAGAAAAAGCCGGTTCGAACTTGTGGAACGATCCGAAAAGCTTCTTACAGCTAGAGGGCGGGTCTAGCGGAAAGCGAGAAGCTCGCAACAGCTAAATCACGATCTCCGAGCGAGCTCATATTGACATGAGGCTGCCTCTTTTCAATGCTGGGAGTGAAGCGAACATTGTAAGAGCTATCTATTCAATCGGGGAGATGGCAAGCAGAACGCACCCAAACTAATGGGCAATGACATTTCCGAGCTACCACATTCACGCATGCTACAGGAGATCATATGCAGTTTCCCCGGTCTACCTGTTCAAACGAGCGCTTGCAAGCAGCCAGAACGTACATCGTACAAGATGTCGCTCACTTTTTTTAGGAGGATTAGAACCTTACTCCCTTCATTTTTGTTGGAGGTCTTATGCCTTTACCACTATGCATAGGCTTTCACCTCCCAGAAGGGAGAGAGATCCTTCAAAAAATGACTTATATGGAGAAGTAAGTACGTTATGAGCACTCGGTAAGCCCTTGCTTGTTAATAGAATCTCCCCAAGGCATAGTCGAATTTTTATCTCCTGATCCGCTTTCGACTTTCCCCATTTGTTTCCACGCACGGATTCTTCTACTTATAATCTTTCTTGCCGGCGTCTGGATTCCTTCTATTTTCGTGCGTGCCGAGGCTTTCAGCCTTACCAAAATAGGGGGTGGCGTTCTATTCCAAACTGAATCATGGGCTGGGCTCACTCACTTTCTTTCTATAGAAAAGGGTTCGATCATAAGCTTATGTGATCGGGGCCGGCATTTCAAGAATCCATAAGCCATCATAAGCTTCTTTGAAAGTCTCCCTTCATACACCACTGTGATAAGATCGCATAAATGGTCTTCTAGCCTAGGGATCAAAGCTTCTGTTTCTATGAGAATAGAATCCCGCCCAGATGAAAGATCAACCGCTGTCCTCAATAAGCTTCATGAAAATATGGATATGCATGCCATAGAAGCCACTTAGTAAAGAGAGAAGCCATTGAACAGAAGGCAGGGTCATGTCAATATGAGCAGGGAATCGCTTTTGTGACAAGGCATGGTATCGCATTCTATGCAGATCGATAGTCGACAAGTCCAACCTCCTTCTACGACCAACAACACTTTGTAGATGAAAACAATGGAAAAAGAGAGCTGCACGAGCTGAAAAGCTCGATCCACTCCCTCCATCATCATCCTCGAATGGAAAGCGGGAAGAAGGCGAGATATACCCGACCTGGTCAAGGAAACCCACACCTTATTGGGATCCTTAGAGCTGGTTGAGATCCTCTTTGATGCCTTCCCTAAAGACCATTAGAGAATTCAAACATTGTTGAAGGTATTGGGACATTCAAGTAAGCAGCCAGCATTCTATTCATTAATCAATAAGTGCTTGAAAGCCTCAAGCTTTTTTTTTAGGTAAAATCTCTTCCTTCTTCTTTCTTTGCTTTTCAGCTTCATAATTGGGAATCAACTTCCTGGTGCTCCTCTTTCTTTCTAGTGCACTGTTTTATTGCGCGCATTTGGTGCGCTATTTAAGAACATTCTTATCAGTTATCAAGCCATCTTCCCATCTCAAGGAGGTCCTCTACTTTTTTTGGCTAGTCGATCTTCTTCTTTACGAATTTACATTTTGATCACCTTCGTTGTACTGAACGAACGATCACCCGTTGAAGCAGCTTCCTTGAACCTTTCATCTTTCCACATCAATCTTAGGGATTCGAGTGAAGCAGCGGACAATACGACAGAGCAAAAGCTAGCTACTTTTTTTGAATCTTTCTTGCCTGCTTGAAGTTACGGCAGTCTTATCCGAAAGAGTGCGTTGATGCTAGGAAAACGAATGTTTCCCTGATTGCTCAGTTGTTAACCGAGCTAAACGATTCTCACCGCCCTTTGAAAAGAATCTGGATTTGCCCACGGAGCGGTGAAATGACTTTCTTTCGAGTGATTTTATTCATCAATAGGGGACCATCCCATACCATAGGAAGTTGCTTCTTGGAATGCCGTCATTCAAGCACAGGCTGACCACTGATTCAATCTTCAAACCAAAAGCCAGATCTTGCTACTAGAAAACCGAAAGAGCACACAAAGCAAACGAAGGGACTCACCAAGCAAGAACTCCGTTCTTTGTGTAGGCAAAATGGAGTTTCAAATCATAAGATAAGGAGGTGACTGCACCAACGAATCAAGCTGAACACATGTTTGACCCACTCTACGAACTGAAAGCGAGATCTTGCAAAACAACCACGCAACGCCCGGATCTGCAAGAATGACTATGTAGATAAGGAGATCAGCGCTATGATCGCTTTGAGTTCTGCGATGTTTGTGTATGCTTACTTACGTGCAAGTTGCTATTCGGCCGTAGATCGGGTTCCGGGTTTTTTCCTCGAACTCCCGGATGGGTATTTCGTAATGTAAAGCTAGTCTAAAGTAGATTCAGGATCAGGGCAGAGGGTGGATGTAGCGGATTTGATCATCCTCTGCTCGTAAGTATCCGGGGCACCGCGCAAAAGCGTCACGGACGAACCTAATCGCAGTTACGCGCACCAGCTCACAATCAGCCACAACCAATAAGAAGTCATACTAGTAAAAAGAGCAGTACGCACCCACATTCTAATACCTTCCAGCAGAAAAGCTTTTTTTTTTAGGGATAGTTAAATTCCGAATCGAAGAGATTCACCCGGGAGGCAAAGCCAGAGTCAAGGCTAGTTTTAAAGCGGATCAAGGGTGGTCGTAGATCAGGTTGTGCTTTGCTTGCCAGTCAGTTTTGCGTATCAGTTCCTTGCTTTCCTTCCCCAGCGCAGATTAAAGAGCCAACATGGCGTTCAATGCATGCACCCTACAAAGGGAAGAGCTCCTTCTCAATCCCATTCGTACCATGTCTACTTCTTTACTATGGATCATGTCTTCGGAGGTTAATGTCGGTGAATTATGAATATGACATAGATCGGAGAATCGTAAAATGCTTCTTTGGGACCTTGCCAACCGCTTCCACTTTCGACTAGTTTCACTACCTCTTGCACAACTCTCCCGAACAGCCCAGATCTTATTCACGGGCTTTTTTTCATGTGCACTAATTGCGGATTCTGATGCCTATTCAACTATATGAAACCTAAGCAGCTACTTCTGATTCAGTAGCGGCAGAAAATCCTTCTCTATTCTACGATCTGATCTCGTCTGTTGAAAATCGTCAACAATCGGAGTTCTCCCTCACAACTCCTTCTGGGCATCTACGTCTGTCCTCGGCACCTTAATAGCTTATTAAAACAACAGGAATGATTTTTGATAGAGGCATACTTTTATGAAAAGGAATTAAACAACTGGGTTCAGATACCCCAAAGCTATAAGAAGCCACTTAGGATTTCTTCTATCCCGGAGGGCGGGTCTCGTGACTTCCTCTGCGGTCTCGTTACGACTCCCAGGAATGGCTAAGTAAAAACCAGCAAGGATGATCCCACCGAGAGACAAAACAAAAGAGACCTTGCCAACTACTATGAATTCTACTATTCATTAAGGAATGGCTACTCTAACTGGTGGAGTCTCCAAAACAACTAATAACCATGGAATCTAAAGAATATAAACTTCCAACAATTAAATGAGCGGTACCCACGAGCTAGGAGCCCAACCCAGGTGAAGCAGCATCTCTTTGTAACCGCATTTTCCCTGGGGACTAAGAGCAGGAGCAGCCCATTCAGGCTTGGTCAATCAAAATATATTTCACTCTTCTAGGCCGGAACCGTAGCCAAGTGGCTAAGGCATGAGTCTGCTCCACTCCTCTTTGTCCTGCACCACTTGGCTATTGAGATTTCCCCACCTAGGATCCCCAAGAAAATAGCAAAATATAATGGAAAGATCAGATTGTTACAGAAGACCAGATCGAGGGAAGGAATCCACTTTAGAATTGATTTCACGCGTCGACATGCTTCTACCTTTCATTTCTTTTCCTCGACTGAAATCCAACAAAAAAGAAATCCAGGTGCATACTAATAATGTGCTACTAAAAATAGATAGTTTTAGTATCTTGTTATCTAACTCTCGTTACTACGCTTTAACGACACCGTAGTGGCAGTTTTAAAGATAGGATAACGAGGCATAGAAGCTTTCTGCACAAAGCAGACCAGCACTTTTGATTCATTAATAGCCGTTACATGGGAAGTACTTCCAATAGGAAGCTTACACATGGACAACTTTCAGCCACACAACTAAACACAACATTACAAAGTTCACTAACAACATATTAATTTAACAAAAGACATAGAACTTAATTAAACATAACAAAGAAAACCAAACAAAGATAGTTAGCATAGATAGGAGTCTATCTCCAGTAAGCACCGGAGTAGATCTCCACTAAAAAAAGACAAAGAACACCAGACATGAAAACAAACGTCTACAGACACTTATTTCATTTAAACCTTCTAAAAAGAGTCGACAGACGCTTCTAATCTCCCCGGTGACCGGGGGTGACAGCCTGCACAATGAGTGCTTGCTCTTCTTCGAGCAGCACCCTCTTCCTTTCTTCCAGACCGCGAATGCGGTCCCTTATCTCTTGCATTACTCTTCCTACGATCTCTGGATCGATAGCAGGCGGATGCTCCCATATCAGCCCCAGCATTCGCTCTTGTTGGAGCTTTTCGGTTTCCACGGTTTGGATTTCTTGTTGAATGGCCGAAAGTCTTTGGGCAATATCCATGGCTACTCAAAGTCTTTCTTTCTTACTTCTAAGTTCGGTCCCGTCTCCCTTTGCGAAATAGAGATTGAAAGAAGCTTCTATTTATAGGCCTTGGAGGCCCTTAACCCTTTCTTATTATTAGTCAGAATTCTTTTATTAGTTTCCTAACAAGGATCATTTCAACCCCGGCTTTGAATTAATAGTGAACCAGATCCACTTTTAGTGCGCTGAATAATTGTCCTTTCCCCCTACGGCTTTGAGTACGATACCTCAAAAAGTGAATAAAAGAGTCCTTTTTTATTATAGGGTATAGCCACGCGGCTTAATCCTGATCACTCCCTCTTGAATAGGAGCCAATAATAGAGCGAATCTGTCAGAGAGTACTCCACCACGAGCTGCCAAAGCACGCTCAGCCAATCGTGAATCTCCAGCGCAAAGCTGACCAGTACAAAACCATGTGATCTTTCCCCGTTTACGTACCCCACTGGCTTCTACTTGTCT
>OY998254.1:5332500-5357500 GCA_963922045.1 Persicaria maculosa | reverse complement strand
TAAGGATGGAAGATCATATGCTTACACTATATCCCTCAATCTCCCCCAAAAGAGGGTCTTTCCTGGCGACCTTACCTACACTTGGTAATTGAGAAGTCAAATCATTCTTTTTCTCTGATGCCTTAATCCTTTTTTTGAGTGTATCGGCCTTTCGGTTGTCTTTTTTTCTTTCTCGCAGAATCCCCCTTTCTCCCTCTTCTACCAATTAGTAAGCGAGCGAAGGACTGGTACGTCTTAATAGATGTTTTGGTAAGCAATTCTCTTCCCTCTGTTAAAGCTACTCGACATTCCGGATTCCGGACTGAGCTTATTTCGACTTCGGTAATCGGTCTCGGAAATCAACCACTAACTGTTGGAGTGAGCGATCCGAGGGTGAGTTTCTCTTATCACTCTATCGGAAGAGGAGAGGCTATCCTTAATCTTTGCTAGGCCTAGGCAGTACGCTTCTACATTAGCCCACTCTCTCTTGCATTTCTGATTCATTTGTATGGGCGGTCTTTCTTGTGAGGAGCTACATCTTTTCTTTCATGAAGGAGTGAGGGGTTCATGGATATGGACCACGAACGGAGATAGACGGATTGACACTTCACCTCAGGATACATCCAACGATACACAAGAATCAGATTCCGACCAACTCTGTCCAGAGAACCAAACAAGGCCTGCTTTTCCTCTCTTTAAGTACGGTTACCTATTTTTTTTCACATCCTGATTGGGTTAACAACATCTCTTATCCACCAGGATATGTAATTCCCTATTTTCAAGTGTACGCCGGAGAAGGAAAGCCATACGAAAATTGGGTACTATTTCTTCATCGATGTGGAGATAGAGCCAGAAGTGAGGCTTTGTGCCTTCCGTTCATTTCCATTATCATTGACAGGTGTGGTCTTGCTCTTCTTACATGCATGGCTTAGGCCATAAAACCATTCCTACTTGGGATGCTATGGTCACAGCATTTCTAAGAAGATTCTTCTATAGTATAGATCTTTTTTAGAAGGGAACCACGGAAGAATTCAGATTAGATTGAATACATTGGAAATGGTCAGGAAGAAGAGGAGCTGTTAGGGATAGAAAGGGACAAAGGGAAGGTGAAGTCCATAAGCCTGATGAAGATGCTGAAAACCAAGATGAATTTGACGAAGTCTCCATTTGCTATTCTTTTGTTGAGAAATTTTTGTTGATTCCACAAGCCTTGAAAGTCCCGGCACTCAAGACCGTCCATACTAAGGCTAGCTCGACTTAGATCGAAGTTCCATGCATTGTCCACAGAATAAGACTACCAACGATTCGGCATCCCACCACCTCATATAATCAAAATCCTTCTTAACATAGGCTAATTCTGTGTTGCGCGCAAACTGCATCACACGTGGGTTAACCATAATGCCACGCGCTAAGCCCCTCCCTGTTAAGGCGAAGCGCAAATAGAAGCCATGGTAGCTTACACCATAACAGCAGGCAGGTAGAAGGAGAGGGCCGCTATCGCCCTAACACTAAGCAGCAAGCGCTGAATCAACGCAGAAAGAATGAGAAGACCAAGAAAAGAGTTTTTTTTAGGGATTTAAGTTAATTACCATATGGGAAGAAAATCCGGCCCGATAAGAGTGTGAGTGATGATTCCGCATCTCGAAAAGCGCCCTCCAAGTTTGACACCAACCTCGTCTTATATACGCTAATTAGTCTGCAGGTTCTCATCACTCGAAAGCGGGTAGCCATTAAGGAAAGCGGATTTGGTTTGAACCGGTTCCGCCCCACCCCAACTAGTCAGTATTGGTGAGAGGGAAAGTCCTACAAAAGAAAGAATGGCAATCCACCTATTGGTGTGCTGCTGTCCTCAACCGACCTGATCGTCCCCTAAAAACAGATCCACAATCTCTTATCTAATGAATATGAATTGTCTATCTAATCTTCTTCTCAATTACATCGAGCCTTGCCCAGCGCTAAGGTGATTGGTATGGTAAGGCAAGCAACTTCTCTGTTAGAGGAAGAGTGCCGAGCTATCTTAAGGTAAAGCTCTCTAGGTTAGCTATAGGTCAAGTTCTCTCAGAGCCGAAGACAGAGGGCGCTACTCCTTCATAAACCGAAAACAGAAAAAGGCTACGTTAGTTGTTCGTCGGATAAGACCGAGAAAAGAAATCTGTCTATCAAAGAGCGAGAGGTTCTGCTAAGAACTGTCAACCAGCTCTGAAGATTGCAAAGCCTTTAGAGTGCCCCTGAACTACAAGAAGAAAAGACAGAGATCACTCTATCCGCTCCGAAGGAGATAGAAAAACCTAAAAAGAACATCATACTTGCCATCCCCCTCTCCTTTCAGTCGAGTCACTTCGTACCTCGGATCAAAAGAAAGATCGTCGAAGACTACTCCCAGGGTTCACTAAAAGAGGGGTACTCCGCGAAAGGCTATTGAGTGACCTGTCGAGCTGATCCGACACCAACTCTGAGGACTCAATATGAAAGAGAAAGGTGTTCTTCCCGAAAGTCGTCCGGTTTCTCACCTGTCGCAGAAATGAAAGAAAAAGGCATGAGGACCAAGCAAGGAGCCTTCCAGGCCAACTACTCTCATCTCAGCAGATCTGATGGTTCTAGGAAAATCCTTGAATAAGGTATTCACTTCGTTCAGTCGGTATATTCGTATATCCCTTGCCCTTGGCTTTCCTTCTTGTTTGAAGTTGGCGGATACCATGCGGATTGACGGATTCAGCTTCTGCGTCTAATAATCGGCTCGCCAGGAGCCTTCTTCTCCTATTCGCGGGAGTTTCACTTGCTTAGGCTTCCTCTTGGCTTTCTTCAGGCGATCCTGACGAAGAGATCTTGGTTTATAGCACCATTCCATTAGATTGGGAATAGCATATAGATGTATTATAGCTCTTGCCGCTGCTTTGCTTCATCCTATCCATTTATAGCCCTTTTAGGTTGAGTTGACCCATAAAGGTATATATTTGAGGCACCTCTATGAAGGGAAAACGGCTTCATTACCGAAAAACATCCGTTTCAACATGTCGAGGTATCCTACGATCTTAAGAAAGGCTATTTCTTGGATAGTAACCTGTTCTGTTGGCTTGGACCCTTCCCCGGAGTCCCTCTTTTTTAGTAGTTGAGAAGCAACCTCTCTTCCCATTTAGGTCGGAGCCTCAAGATGAGTTTGAGTTACAGGGTTATTCACAGTGAGATACATTACATATGATTTTAAGCAACGAGAGCTCGTAAACTCGCTCCTCTTCTTTTTTTGCACCGCCCATTTCGTCGTCTACTAAATAATATATATGCTCCTGGAAGGGTAGGAAGGCTACCTTGTAAGAGTCAGACTTTCTCTTTGTTCGCGAGAAAAGCATGCCATAATCTCTTAGTGAATAGTTGCATACGGGAGTATTCTGAAGGGTAAACTATATATAGGCCTAGGCTGTTTAGTTTCCCTTTCCGAAGTGAGTGAGCCTAGCTCAACCGTTGGGAGAGGTTCTGAAAGAAAGGCCTCGTCAGCAAGATCTTAGTCAACGGCATCTGCCAACAAACAAGTCTTTTACGCCAAGAAGCTCTTCTTCAGTTCCGCGGAAAGAAATAGCTTTTTGAGAAAAATGCAGGTTTTCCATTGCATTTCAAATCTTTTCATTCATTAAAAAAAAAGGATACAAGTGACGAGTAGCAAGCATTCGATTGGTTCTTCTATATCTAACTAAGTAGTCATCTTCTTTCTTTGAAAGAAAGCCTGATCGAGCCGAAAGAAAAACAGAATATGGATTTAGGCTAGCGATTGCCGTTGCCATTGGTTCAGATCTGATTGAAGCACAGGCAAACCAACTCACTCAATTCACTCATCGAGGAGTGCCTCTGCCTCAGCCAGGGAAAGTCATTCTACAGCCCCCGCTTTTATAGCGAAATGAAATCCATTGACAACACGACTTCGCTCTGCTCATCCTTATCCTTATGAATAAAAAGGGGCGGATTTCACTTTAGTAGAGAGTTTAATGGAAGTGAACTCGAAGGAGAGTTAGACTCCGTTAAAAAAAAAAAAAGGGATTCTCACATAATGACGATCAAGTACCAGTTGAGGAATATAGAAAAGAATCAATTAGATCGGCCTGCAGGCGCAATTACAATGAATTAGCATTTTTCAGACTATGCGAAGAATAAACTACCCTTTCAAGTGGAGTATCGGCTCAAACCCTAGATAGATAGTCAAATTGATATGGTGACCACTTCCCGATGTCTTACGCGGACTAAATTCATAAAGGCCAAGGGCAAGAATTCTCCATGGCACTAGATAGACTCAGTAGAATGGTCTTTTTTCACCTATACTAATTGCAGTGGGGAAAAAGAAGGAATGGGATCAGGGGTGGAAACTGACTGCCAAGGAGCGAAGCTGCTCGACCGACCCAACCGGCTTTTGCCTGCTATTCCTTCCGATTACTTTCTCTCCTTTATGGCTCAACTTCCGGTGGTTCTATCCTATCGGTTAAGTAAGAAGTTCTCTCCCTCTTTCCCGTGCTAGCAATCCGATCATTTTCGGTGGTAAAGAAGTCAAGCAGGAAATCCAGTAAGCAAAGGCCGGTAAAGCGAAAGCTGGGCTTGGAGATCCCCCGGTCTCGGTCTAGCCGCTCTAACCGATGGCAGGAATTCTATCCTTTGTGATCCAGCCTATGCCTACTAAAAACCACCCTCCGCCCTTATATTATAAAAGGTACGGATGAATAAGCATAGCTTACCTAGCGTTGAGCGTAAAAAAAAGATCCTTCCTATGCGATTCACTAGAGAAGCTGCTCTTAGTTAGAGTAGGCTCCTATCCATCAATTGTTATGGCAGTCCAGTCAAGGTTGAGCAGTATCCGTAACTGGGACTATCGGAGGTCCCCCTACTTAAGTTCTACAAGGTATAACGTTCGGAGATCCGGGAATGAAAGACGGATTTATAAGGAGAAAAAGACCTCACCTCTTCCGTAAGTAAAGGCAGGTAGCAGAGGTGTCCGTGGATTCTTCGGCTAGGTATCCATCCACTCTATCCGTTGAAATACCATCCGAGGATAGTGCACTACCAACAGAAGCAGGCAGGGAGGTTTTGAACCCCGTATGTGAAAGGTGGCCAAACTCACCCAAAGAAGAGGTTGAGGGCGAGGCATCCAATGTGGACAGTTCATGACAACTCCTCCTCTAAGTTGACATTTTCTTCGGGATTCCACTATTAAGTCAAGTGCAAGAGTTGAAGCGGGTGGCATTCCCATTCCCCCTTTTTGAAAGAGGCCTTTTCGCGGATGAGAAAAAAAAGAATTGACTAGTAGGGCAGTCTTAGGATAAGCCTAAGAGGTAGCGGCAAGAGAAGGGGTTGTACCCAGTGAAAAGATCTTTCTCGAGGAAGGCTAGTCTGAAGGTAGCTCCGATAGTACTGGTTTTTTACCTTCTTCTCCCTGTAATTTATAGAGGTTTGCGAGAAACCCTTGCTGGTGGTGAGCCATTTTTTTGGTATGCTTTGTAGTTCGAAAACGGGACCCTAAATCCTTTTTATTCCCTTTTATGGGTACACCATCAGACCGTCCAACAGAAACTCCTTGACCTTGCGATCTCGTAAGCCTATCAATGCGAAAAAAGGACGTTAAGCTTTCTTTGCTTTCAGTTCCGCACCAAATCGTAGCAAAGCGCAGATGCGGTAGCAATTTATGAAAGCTGCCCGTTAGCTTAGTAGCTCGCGAGACCTGTCAGGTTCCGCTCTTCCCACTGAATCCTGCGAGCCTATATATACTTCTTGCTTTGATGGCTGTCACGGCAATCGTTGGAATTGCTTGGTCGCTTGCTTGATTGAAAGGACTGCCGCTCTTTCTTAGCTTGACTGATCGTGTAGATTTTAAGAAAGTAAAATCTATGTTACTTAAAAAATCTTTCAACTTCCTCTGTATCTGTAATAGGCGAGGGTGCTTTGGTTACTTAGTGGCAGGTCTTATGCTTCCCTTTTTTCCGAGAAGTTGATATAGAAAGACGAAAGAAAAGGAAGAATGAGTGGAGATAAAAGGGTAGGGAATAATGAGAATACTTTATAGTTTATAATCGTTCATATAGGATGATCCACCACAGATAGCCATATATGGAATACCATATATAATATCTTTATGTAATACCATTTTACATATTCTGTAAGATAATATCTCACAGGTTTAGAATTCCAATATCCGAGCGAAAACACATTCACTATCTTTATGTAAATAGAACTGTGAACTAATAGAATAATGGGTTAGAAGGGAGCTCACTTCTAATAAGAAGAGAAAAGGCAAGCCCTCCTACGATGACTGTAACGAAAGATACAGAACCTCTTTCTTTACACGATAGGAGGCATTGCGGGAAACAACTATTCTCTTCAAACAGGTTCCCCTGGCTCATAATGGCTCTGGATTCAGAATACAAGCCGAGATTCCTACGTTATACAGGGCAGCAAGTTGCTTGCAAACTGGGGGCATGGAGCTAGGAGAGCTGGCCAGCAGGAGTCATGGCAATAGACCTATCCAAGGACTGGCGTGATGAGATCTTAGATTTCTTCAACCAGATATGACGAACAGGAGACTTAGGACCTTGGCTATCAATTATGTCCCCTTGGCTGGAGTGTTGTATAAGAGAGCCCCGGATGGCGTGTTACTTAGGTGCATCGGCCCAAAGGAAGCTATGTTGATTATGGCCGAGGTACATGAGGGGGTGGCTGGAGCTCACCAATCTGGAAAAGAATGAGGTGGCTAATTCACAAGTATGGCTTTTATTGGCCGAGGATGGAGAAAGATTGTTTAAACTATGCTAAAGGGTGCGAGGCGAAAAGATTAGGAACTAGAAAGACCCCCTTACTTATTGTTCTACCGTTCCTGCCTTCCCCCACGAGAACAGAAAAACCAACAGACCACGAACACCAAAGGGCCTTTTTAAAAGCATACCCAAGGAGCGGGCATCCATCCAATCTTCACTTATAGACATCGAATGGCCTTATTTCCGTTCGTTAACTACTTCGAACGAGCAAGTTAGTAGGCTACCTCGGCCGAATGTTGGGACAAAGAGCAATAACTGTGCTTATCCTTCTAATAAGGAAACTAACCTTACCGCTCCGTGGGAAACCGATTCACCCACTACTGCTACTACTAGTATAGAAGAAGATCTATTAACACGCACGGCTATCTATATAACAAGTTGCCTCTGACCTCTGTCTCACGACCGCAAATAGAACCTGTAGCTTCATGCCCTGACCTGAACTGAACTACTACTGGCTTAGCTGCCTAGCTACTCAAAACTTGGCACCCGTCCTGCCAATATAGTATAAAGCATATAAGTAGGATTCCACTCAGGGCACACTTGTTAGCTACAGTTCCCATCTGTCTTGTAAAGAACTAGAACTCGAACTGCCCGCAGTTACGAGACTAGCTCTCCTGGCCGTAGCAACTACAGTGACTCTTGCTCCTGAGCTTCAAAATCCTTACTTCAGGGGATTAAGGGTGGTCGTAGATCACCTGAAAGCTCAATCTTGGAGTAGATAAGTCCTAGCAGCCAAGGATGAGTTCGATCCATTAGGTTCTTCGTTTTGTTCGGAAAAGAAAGGAGAGACAAGAAAACATCTTTGATTACGATTAAAAGAAACAATCTCAAATAGACCAAGATCAAATTTCGGGTCATTTCGTGGTGAACATGATCTGCCATAATCTCTTCGATTCCTTCATTTATGTGCCAGAATACAGAGAGATTTGGTAGGAAAGTGGAAGAGACTTTTTTGTATATGATAATCAAAGGGAGTGGGAAAGCTGCAGTAATTCTTTGGAAAAGCCCGGTTCTCTTTGTCTTCGAGCTTTCATTCTTCAATCCACTGATTCGTTCCTTCATATACCTCCCCACCAATAGATAGAGACAAATAAGAATAACCAAACCACGTCTACAAAATGCCAGTACCATGCAGCTGCTTCAAAGCCAACGTGATGCTCCTTGGTCAGATGACCAAAATATTGGCGAATACCACATATGATCGAGAAAAGAGTACCTATAATCACATGAAAACCATGAAAGCCTGTTGCTAAGAAAAAGGTAGAACCATAAATACTATCCGAAATAGTGAAGGGTGCTTGATAATATTCCATTCCTTGAAAACCAGTGAATACTAAAGCCAGTAAAACGGTAGCTACTAAAGCGTAAACTGCTCGTTTTTCCTTTCCCGCGAGTATAGCATGATGAGCCCAAGTGACGGCAGCTCCGGATGAAAGAAGAATAAGGGTATTAAGAAAAGGGATTTCCCAAGGATCTAAAACCCCAATCCCTTTTGGGGGCCAAATACCTCCGATCTCTACCGTAGGTGCTAAAGAAGAATGAGAAGAAGCCCAAAAAAAAGCAAAAAAGAACATAACCTCCGATACGATGAACAGAATAAAACCATATCGAAGTCCTAATTGTACGACTTTGGTATGATGTCCTTCCAACGTGGATTCACGTAGAACATCACGCCACCATACAAACATGGTATATAGGATAAAGATGAGGCCCAAGCTGAGAAGTGTTGCACCCCCTTGAAATGAGTGCATGTACATCACACCTCCTACGGTGGTTGCCAAAGCTCCGAGTGAACCCGAAATAGGCCATGGACTTGGATCTACCAAATGATAAGAATGTCTTTGAGATTCAATCATAAAACACTTTGCCTCAGTTGTATGTAAACCGCCCCCTCACCCCCACCCCTTAAAGTGGTAAAGAAGGGCTCTTTGGGGTCTCATTTTCTTTCTATCTGACAAGACAAAAAAAGAGGATAGGAAGGGAAGGTTCTTTCATTGCATTGATAGAAGTCTAACTAGAAAGGATCTCTCTATTACTTTGAGAGTTGGTTTGACCGACGAACTACGTGGGAAAATGAATTTACCTTCTTTTATTTAAAGCAAGCAAGGAAGCGCCTTATAATCCAATAAAAGTACGCCTTGATTGACTAATCCCAGAAAGTGTGGGGTAAATCAAAGAATAAGTCCAAATTCCGAATTGCCCGGTAGACCCGTCGGTAAGGAATGCTTTGACGGGTGCCATTCTGGGCAATTTCTTGTAAATGACGAGTTAAAGTAGCTTGCGAAAGGGGATACCCGTGTGGAGAAAAAAGAACGGAACGTAAGCGGTTCAAGTTCCGCCAATAGCTATATATAGGAATCCCGTCGGAAATCAGGCCGGCTTCTATGTGTCTTTCTATCTCAGCCTGTCGATAGACAAGTTCCACGACAGTATCAAGCTCCATTTCAAAGACGTAAGCCTGCAGACCTATTCTTTCAAAAAGAATGGATCTTCTTACTTCATCGGGAATTAAGGGCTGCTCCAATACGGGAATGTCGGGAATAAAAATCTCCGGTTCCGGTTCCGGAACTTCCATATCGGGAAGACGATTCGCCCGGAAGTCGGCAAATTCAGCATTTACATCTAGAAGCTGTCCATTATCAGCCCAAGCCACGTCAATATTCTTAAAATAAAGGAGTATAAGAATGAAGAAAAAAATGACTTTAGCTAACGAAACGGAATGCTGTTTTGATAACCAAATATTCAATTCCGCTTGATAATGCCTCATTTTCATTTTCATTTTCATTTTCATTGTATTAAAAAACTTCCTTGTCCGTGTAGAACATGAATTAGCATTATGTCATTTTTACAAGTGATCCCCCATCCAGGATTGGAAAAAGTGCTATATGAAGACTTCGAGATCAAATATAAGATGTTTCTTTCCATTCCTCGTGAGCCACTTATTTCTCCGAAACAAGAGATCAAAGTGATTTTCTTCCTTTTTCCCAATAAGTCGACGGCCTTACACCATTGGGATACTTCGAATAAACTAGAGTACATATAGGATACACCGGTGCTAAAACCTTTTCGCAAGATATCTTCCAAACTGTTGGGGTCCTTGCTTTGGATGTTGTTCCCCCGGTGTGAAAGCAGTTGGTTTCGTAGTTTTAGAATTCTGCTGATCCCAAGTACTCCATCTCTATCATTGCATATTAGAATATAGAAAGTAAAGAAGAAAAGGCATAACCAGAAGAATTGTGTAAAATACGTAAATTTATCCAGCTGAGGCATTATGGAATTTTCTCTCAAATGATTCCCTCCAAACAGACTGAAAGCCCGTACGAGTAGTGAATGAAGAACTATATAGAGACTTGGTTTTGGTTGTTGACCAAAGAAAAACATGGGAAAAGATGAACAAAAAAAACGATTCGTCCATCTCACAAATCTTTTCGATCTTCTACTCAGATAGACACTCAACCCATTTTCATGATTGTAATGAAGGTCTGTGAACTCGGGTAGCCTTGTGGCTCTGCCCTAAGCTAACAGCTTTCTTCTCTTACGATATTCATAGTGTGATGAAAAGTCCTATCCTAAATGCAGCCGTGATCAACTATACTATACGATAGACCAAGAGAATCCCTGATAAGATGATTTGTACTTGTTTTTTCCGCTCTCCTCTCCTAGCCTTTAAGATTGGAGATGAGGAAACTAAGACCGCAAGCCCCAGTCTGCTCATAGCATACTTTTTCAAAAAATGTCCTTTGACGACCGGGAATGCGAGATGAGGCAAATGCCACTTCATATGCAATTCTATATTCTTTCTTTGCCTTAAATTTAAAGAGACTATCTACACAATTTGAAACTGCCATTCAATCCTATATATCGGAGATCTAAGGTTTGAACTGGAGCTTATGGGAAGCTAACTATTTCCCAGCAATGTCAGATCAAGAAGAGCTGGCTTTACTTTACGCTTTACCTTACTTTCTGTGCTAGCTAGGCCTGGTAGCAAACAAAGGGTAGCATGTTTGATAGTCTTGTCGGAATAGGAGCTCTACTAGGCTTGACAGTGGTCCATTTTTTTTATTAAAGAATGAGGTTCGTAGACTAACTAGAAGTAGTAGGAGTACACGTAGAAAGCAAAATGATGCATTTAGGAAAGATCAGATACCAAGTGAGGGAGAGATAGCTCTTGATGCAATAGTCAGTCCGTGGTCAGCATACTTAGAGTCGTCTTCTTGCTTTGAATCAGTTACAGTTGGCTCTAGACTACGATTCGATAGAGAACGATTTGGAAAATCTTCGATTGACTTGTATGATTGTTCATAGTCTTGGGTTGCCGTGAGTTCAAGATATTCGCCATAAGCACTCTTTTGCTCTTATTCATGTGATCCTTGTCTTTAGCTTGGGAATTCGCTTGGCACCAGGGATGCTTACCCACCTTCGGACTTTCTTCCTCTTAGCACGCATCCAGTCACCGATGAATCTCTTGTCGGAATAAGCCTAAGCGCAGCAAGAGAATTCGATGCTTTTGTGCAAACCTTCTCCCATAGAAAGAATCACTCTTAAAGGACGGAGAAGTAAGGAATTAAATTCACTTTTGAGTGACTACCCTAATACGACTTATGCTCAGTTCTATTCGGGATAAGCTCTTCTTTTTTCATAAGAAAATGCTAAATAGTGAGCTCTCTCTGGATTAAGCTTCAATCATTGATAGAGAGGAATCACCTAGACTAGCATTAGACTAGACTAGCTAGCACTCCTTGTGAAGATTACTTTTTTTAGCTATTTTTAGTAGCGGAAGGAGAATTGCATGATCAGATGCAGGATTACCTTTTGATGCGGTATATGAGGTCTTTTCTTGTTAGAGAATGAGTTCTTAGCCTTACAGGATGCGATGCACATCTAGCATTTCATGACGGCTCTCCCGCTCTTGGTGATTGAGTTGTAATCAGGGAGGTAGGATTCAGATTAGGATATTGATTGAGTGAAGTAGGCTTCGGTGAAAGATGAAATAGAAGTAGGACATCCAATGAAAAAGAAAAGTATGAAATAACTAGTGAAAGAGTCTCCTCTTTGTTGTCTTTCTTCTCCCCTCACGAGGAAGAAGTCTCGACCAATTGAAGCTTTTCTCTTCCCCGGGGATTGCCTTCTAATAGATGTTCTGTCTTTCATTATTAACATCCAATCCCATGCTAATAAGAAAAAGGAGCGATTGCTAGTCAGCTTTCATTTTCTTAAAAAGTTTGGTAGGGGCTGAGGTTTTGAAGGCTTTCCAACTTTCTTCAATTAGGGAATAGCGCAGATGGATCAATCACGCGGTTCTGCAGTGTCCTCCAACTCGCTGTCCGCTCCCCTTCACTTTCTTTGCTGGACGGGAAGATGCGAATTGTGAAAGCCTTCCCACCACGCGAAGTTCAAACCTCGCCGGAGAGAGAGAAGCGAATTGAAAACCGGCCTCAAATCCCTTCGCAATCGATGTAATTGAGAAGACGACGAAACCTTTTTTTCTTTGTCAGCCGACTTGAAAGGTGCTCTCAGTGTACTGCCATACGCACTCAGACATTAGACCAATTGTAGCTGGCCCAACTGTTTCCAGAATGCCGTTGTCATGATGTTGATCCGGCTTATGCGATTACGGCATCCGCCTAGCTCCGAATATGCGCATTGGAGCTCTTCGCTCGATGTCCCCGGTCGCTCTGTTGTAAACCGCTGTTTTGTCGGACGGTGGCTTATTTCTAACACCCCCCTTACTAGATCAAAGAAAGTTCCATTGAATGAATTCACTTCTCTCTCCCGAACAAGGTCAATGGTTCGGGGAAAAGCCTATCTCAGTGATGTGAAAAAAGGGTTAAAAGCGTCGTTCGAAAAAAATGTTCCTACCACAGGAGTGGTTGAAGAGAGGGCTGCCCGCCCGCTGTTCCAGTATTTGCTTGACCCTTTTCTATCTATAATCAATAGTCAGACTGTCTAGAAGCTTCTGGAGAAGGGTAACTCTAAGTAAGAGTAAGCAGAAAGCGTCGCCCAAAAAGAGAAGATAATAGTTTGAAGAAGTCTCTCGAAGCGGAAGTAAGCGCAGAGATGGCACCGACCTTTTCTTTTTCTTTACAAACAGCTTTGACTTATGTTCTGAGATTCTGGACTTTCTTTCTGTAATAGCTGAGCTCCAGAGCTAGCTTTCCTTATCGAGGCTTCAATGTACTTTACCTATAACTAAAAGATTCGAGATAAGATGAATCTCCTAGAACTAAAATAGTTAGTGTTTCGGGTGCTGGTCTTGAATTTCTTTGTTGAACCGGCATTTCTTTCAATTCTTGACTTCACGGGTTAAGGATTGATCCTCGAGCCGACTTCGGCTGCAAAAGACTTTTAACATACTAAATATACTAGTAAGGGAACTAGGAAGAGAAGTAGCCCATACATAATGTGAAGGAGGGATCCCACCGGTCGTTATTGATTGACCTATAGGGAACTAAGTCTCGGGCTTATGGCAGGAGGAAGTCAGAGTATGCCTTTCCTTCCGATTCGGAGCTCGAAATTGGCATTTCCAGGCAGGTTCCTCTTTCTCAATTTGCCAGGAGTTGATCTGCTGGAGTTTCAGACTCAGCAAATGCATCAGCTTGGCTAGGAGCTTCAGGGGGAGGCCAAGAGAAAAGGGATAGCCAAAAAACACCCTACGGGGGCTCGGCAAGGTAAAATGGAAGAAGAATACGATCCGTTAATAGTCAAAGGATCTAGCACTGCAACTAGAAGAAAGAAAAACGAGAGTCGCCGGTAGGCGTCGGATGTTGTCGTTGGATTGGTTTTTGATACTGCTGTTGCCACTGAAGAATCTTATGCCCCTTTATACAGCTGCTGTAGATGAGACAGCTGATGGTGCTGAATCAGACCAATTGGTACCACCCAAAACCTAGAGACAGTACCTTTGATATAGATACCTCCGTTTTTGTTGTTCCTGGATAGCGGGGAAGCCTAGCCTAGTCTTGCCTAGAAAAGTTATCTTAGCCAGGGGAAATCCTAGTCTAGAGGAGAGTTTTGATCGATAGCAGGCGGATGCTCCCATATCAGCCCCAGCATTTGCTCTTGTTGGAGCTTTTCGGTTTCCACGGTTTGGATTTCTTGTTGAATGGCCGAAAGAAACCCGAAATCAAAAAGAAAGAAGAGAAATTGGGCCATGTTTCCCGAGGGAGGCCGCCTTCTATCAGGCCAGCAGTCTTCTACTTCTAGTCGACTGCTCTATGACGGGCTTCCCTCTGCTCGCTCGTCTACGCTCCGACCCAAATAATGGAAAAAAATAGCTTCGAGCCGTGCCTGCATTAAGATTTAAAACTTGTCGTAAAAAAAAAGGCAATCAATCAGAATAAAGAAAATAGTGAATCACCATCTAGATGGATCCCTTTCTTTATCTCTATCCACGGACCTATCTATATGGAAAGAGATCTATCTATGAATCGATCTAGACTATCCTCTATCCGGATAGATATGTCCCTATGAGCGAGCCGATCTTTATATGTTTTGGCCACGTCCGTTTCCGCTCCGAAGAGGAAGGTTTGAATCTTTCAATCTTATGTCGTGAGGGATGTGACTTATGTTAGGTCCATAAAATACCACAGCTTTTGGTGTTCTATGATTCACCTCCAAATAATGAGTAGGTAGTTCGATCCGATTGATTCTTCTTCTCATAGTAAGGCAACTTTCGTGTAGTTTGTGATTGGATGTAACTGTTCAGATTTTTTTTCGGATAAATCTTTTTCTACGGGATCCCGAAACCGCCAGCCACCCCGACCTAATTCATGATGAGCCCACCAACTTCCTGACAAGATGCCTACGGTTAAAAACAAACCACCCGTGAGCAAAGAAATGCTTCTTTCTTTCTGACTGCTTACCGGGACATGAAATGACGGATCAATCTTTCATAAAAGTAAGATTAACCCCGAAAAAAGCTATGGGAATTTTCAGAATAAAAGGTCAATAGGTCCCCATTCTTATAAAATTTAATGCGTTCCCTCCAAAAAATTGTTTCAAGGCGCTCAGGTAACAATTTTGGAGGAGTTTGGTCCAACTCCAGTTGGAGGGGCTTTACGAACGTAGCGTCGTGGACCCCGTTAAAAAAATCATATCTGATATGGAGTAGGAGTTGATTCAAAGCGGACAACCTTTCTAATGTGAGTGGGTCGTCCAATAACTCCCCCGGAAGGTACACGGACGACGCTAAAAAGCGGGGTGAGGTGTAGGTAACTGTGTCCGACCATTGGACTGGTACCCCGTTGAGAATCTCTGGAACTTGTGAGCTTGAGGCTCCTGCCTCACCCCTGAACTGAGAATTCTCGTCGATCGCAGGGAGTGAGGATTCGAAATGACCCGGTCCTTTTATTACGTAAAATACAAAAAGATAGCTTAAACTATCCCGAAGCACACCCAAGAATAAGACAAAGAAAAATACAATGGAGTAAAAAAGAAACTTTAAAAAGAAAGGATTTATACGTCTACGGCATAAAAAATGGAAGATGGGGATGCTTACAAGAAGAACGAGACTGAAAAATCCGATCCATTCTGTATTATGTTGATGAAAACAAAATGAATGAGAGATCAAAGAGGAGAAAAGGCACCAAATCCTCAAATAATTAGAAGACATTTTTCATTCAAAAATAGGAGTTAAGGGAGAATGCCGCTGCTGATAGAGTTCTCTTTCCAAACAGACTAAAAGCCTGTAATAATAGTGAGACTTGGTTGTTGAACAAGAAAAAAATGGGAGTCTTTGGGCGTAAGATTCTATATCTTCCACGATATTTTCATTTCGAGTTAGAGGAGGAGACCACTCTACTTTCTTTCTCTTAGGGAGAGCAATGAGAAAGACTGACCCACTGAAAAAGGAATGTGAGCTCGGAAGGAAATTGCCTCCTAAACTCCTACTTCACCAGGGCTATCTTTGTATGTACGGGTCACAATAAGAAAAATCCTTGATTCGTCTAGTTTCCCTCGTTCTAAAAAATGAGAAGAGGGAAATCCTCAGTCAGTGCCTTCCAAAGAGAGTGGGCAAGGGCAGGGGAAAGAAGAAAGAACTGGGATAAGGAGTCAGAGGAGAAGAGTGAAAGCCGCAGGAATGAAAGAACTTCTGCTATCTACTCACTCTTGCCCCTGAGAGGAGTGAATACCTGGAAGTGGATAGAGATGAAAGGGTCTCTGCTTCAACCAGAGATAGGGAGACGGCATCGTAACATGAAATGAGCCAAGGCCAACTCCTTGTCTGCTGCTCCTCTTCTTCCAAAGCATTGAATAAATGAAGAGAGCTAGAAGAGGAGGCAACCTCTGACATTTGACTCATACTTTACTCAAAACTCAGAGAATCTCGACTTATATCAGAGCAGGGAAAGAAGAGATGTTTTTCCTTCCACTCACGGCACACTGACTCTATCCCATCTTCTCTACATCAATGCACTCACTCCGGCTCCTGGTATGCTGACTGGTCCTAACGCTAACGGACCAGGGAAAGACTGGGAACTGGGAGGAAAGCATGCTTTTACCGCTTTTACATGCTACCATGAATTCAGAGTCGACAAGAGGAGGTACTCACTTCACTTCAATCTACAATCGGCGGTTAGTTTGCTTTTGATTCAAGATATTACGAAGTTGAAAGTCCTTAGCACGGGCTATATAAGGCACCAATCAATCGATAAATGCTAAAAGAATAGCGCAGGTAGAAAAGAATGAGTTGTACAGCCCGGACAAGGAGAGAAGAAAGAGAATGATCTAGGCATGTCGATGGGAGGCATTCATTCTGCTCTCAAAGGCATTCCATTTTGAGTATTCTTTTTCTTTCTCAATTGCAATTTATCAGCTTAAACCTCATCCCTGATTCGCGATTACGTAAGTAAGTCGGTGAATGCTTTCTTTTGGAGCAGGAGAACGTAATAGGCATCCATTACCATTAGCTCTGTGACAAAGCACGACATCTATGAAAGCAGTGGGCGAACCGGGGAGACGACCGGCCCAGTGACAGAGTCTTGAGGCAGGAATCCAACGGCAAGGGAATGCCGCTAACAAGAAAAAAAAATCCAATACAAGTCCAAGTAATCCACATCCACGTATGGGAACAGAGAAGGACCTCGATTGACCGGAATAAGTCTCCATAAGTACGAAAGAAGGCGAACGAAATCTGTCTTTTCATATAGAAAGAAGCCGGGGCTTCTTCCGTTTCATTCCATCTAGGACTGATTCCGTATCGAACAGAAATCCAACCATCAGCAAAGAGGGGAGGTTTGTTTTCGTTCTTTTCTTTACTATTCGATTGCTTATCATCGCCATCCTCATTTACGTCACGATGTGCATCTGACTCAGGGCTGTCCATTCCTGTGGTTCAGGCCTGGTCTAGTAAGCTATTCCTAATCCGAGTGCTGGGCAGAGGCTTCAGCGGATACGCCGTAAACTGATGATTTTATCCCTCCTCACTCCAGCCGTCAATTACAGGCTTCGGTACTAAGCTCACTGCTCCGGATAAAGAAAGGAAAGAAGTCAGAATGGCCTAAACTAAACCCCCAAAAGGACCTTTGATGGCCTACTTTTCCAATTTCTATTGGAAGGTGAGAAGTGAACGACATCATTGACCAAGAACCCCCTATTTGAGAAAGGGCTTACAGCCGGACTTCTATCTATGGTTAGCTTCTTACCAGACCCACCACTCTTTCATCAAGGAGAGGCGAGACTTCGCAAACTGGGACTATTCCACCATACCCTGGATTTGATGACTAAGACAGGTCCTTTGCTTCAGTACGGGGTTCCAACTGACTGCCCCTTTCGGTGAACCTAGAATTTCTCAATGAAGAAGCGGGACCATCCCTCGTCTTGGGAGAGGAGAGTTCCCTTAATACCAGCAAGCACTTCCTCTTTCCCTTTTCTCTGAGATAGAGTGATTTTCTAACTAGGGTAGGACATAGACTAATGGGCACAAGCCCTATTCGCCGGTGGAATTCCCTTCTTCAGGTCCAAAAGAGCGTGATGGCTCGAGGTCGAAGAAAGCTGCCCTTCTACTGCTGTTTGAAAGGATATCTCTTTCTTCTCTTTGATTTGAAATGTCACTATGCTTAACACATGCAATTCATTCTTTCTTAGTCTACCCTAGAGAGATTGAAGAGAGTCATTCCGTTCCGGGCAGTGCGGTCTCATTCCTGCCATTCCGGGCGAGCCAGACGGTTGGTAGCACGAATGGGATGGTATGACTTGGTAATATCTATCCTTCACAACGGTCTCAGTCCTATGACTGAATATTTTTTATGTATATAAGGAAAAGTTCTGTCTTTCTTCAAAAAGAAGAGTCAGTCAATTTATCTATTAGTGCAAGTCCAACCAGGAAGAATGGTCCACCCTTTCTTTATTGGGCTAAACACTCAACTAAGTTCATTCTCAATGCTCTACACTACAACTGAACAAAGAAAAGAGAAAGAACCATGAATACATTAGAGAGAGGGAAGACTCTTTATATTTAACACACAACTTAACTCATAGGTTCCAGGGGAAGGATACGGGAAGAAGAGAGAAATAACTGCCTCATCCTACGTCTTAATCAGTCTTTAATTACTTCAAGTGACTGATTCCAACGTCGGGAAGCAGGAACGAGGAGAATGTAAGATACTCAAAAGAAAAAGAAGCTTGGGCCTACGGATAAGAGTTTAAGTTAGACTTTCTATTCCTGTCCCGCTTTCAACTGACTCCGAATATTCCCTGCGGGGCCCGGCCATTACACATCCTGATCCCCTCCACAGCAAGAGAAGCATTTGATGGCATGATTTATACTCTTGCTTCCTGATCTCACATCTTTGCAAATTCCCTTTTTTCTTCCATTATCTGAGATGGTGTCTTACTAATGCACGGGAGTGCAGGATCTCGTGGAGAATCTTTTTAGACGTCTTTCTCTTTGTCCCAGGGATGAAGCTAGTTAGTACTAATGAGGCTGTCCAGGTAAGGTCTGAGTCTCGAGACAATAATTCTAGTCAAAATCTTCTTCGTGGTATTGCAAAGGCTTACACGATCTAAACTGATTGATCAGTTCAGGATGGTTAGAGATCGGAGTGATGAAGGTTTGGTTCATATGTGGTGGACAGAAGGTGCTAGCAAAGCTATTCTTATTTTGTCACAAACAGATTTATCAATGATGTCCCAATAGGTCAGATAGAATATGGTTTCAAGACCTGATGGTTAAGGAGCGAGGTACGAGCTGAATCTTTCAAACTGCAGCTTTGATATTGTTCTTTTACTGACTCCTCATAACACTATTAATGCATCTATTCTATTCAACTTATAAGTTATTTTATATGTCTAAGAGCTACTGCTTAGTTACTTGACTCAGGAAGAACTGAGATTGTAGAACCAGAAGTGCGTTAGCAAGAGTTCGTACACCCGAAGGAGCTACAGGACCGCTGTAACGATACACAAGACAGAAAGCGAAGGGATAGATAGAAAAGAAAGAGGAATTCACGTATGTGATATTAGAAAGAGAGACAATAGTATTGGAATAACTACCGTTGGGTAGTCTCCAGGTATTTGGTAGTAGGACTGAAAAATGGGTAGAGGTTCACCCTAAACTTTCTTTCGTTTTTGCTTAATGGTATATAGGTGAACCTGAGCCAGGTCGAATCTTTTCTCTCCCTGACCCCGAACCAGAAATAAGGTTGGTATATGGCAATATCCATACGTGGATAAAGAAGAAATCCGGCGAGCAGTCCACTGATTATTGTAGTCTCGGGGCAGCCTTCCCTAATCGAATGTGAGGCCTAGGGCAGCTAGTAGTCAGAGTATTCCCCGTGTAGCAAAGGCCAGCTCTTTCCTTGCTATTTCCCTCTTTTCTTTAATCTACGGGGGTCGTTCTAAATAGCTTATGTAAAGTAGAGTTCCATCTTTTTAGAATGAAAGAATCTTAACCTCCTTCCCTGTTACCTCTATGGCTGGCACAGAAGCTAAGGTTATTCCTACGGAGGAATTCCACTATGGAACTTATCCGTCTTAGGCTTCAAGCAAGCTATCTTTCAAGGAAGCTATGAAAGAAGAGATTTTCTTCAGCTCTTCACTAGCCATTGCAAATCCTGTTCTCGATGGGAAAGCATTACGGGCCAAGAAGTGAAATGAAAAACATGGCTTAACACACTGACTTCGGTTATCTTTCCTCAGTCAAGCTCAGGGGAAGTGGAATCTAGCTCAGCGGAGGTCTTTGCTTTTGCTTTTCACGACTCTGCCGCTATTGAATCCCTTTCCGTTCTCTTCTCTTCCTTACCTCTTTTCCTTTAGAACTTAAGCTATCCCGCAGCTCTCCTAAACCTAATCTAAGGAAGGAAGTAGCTCGGAGAGGAAGACTTCTTTTTAGAAATGGGTATAGTGTTCAATAAACCACTGTTGATGCAATAGAAGTAGAATCTCTTGATGCAATATCTGGTGGTGAAGGCATTCCCGCTGCTACAGTTGGAGTTGACGGTGCTAGTCTTTTAGTCGTTTCCAGGGCTCTTCTCTTAGCTTTCGTTAATCTGGAAAACCCCGACTCCTTTCTTAAGTAAAAAGATTCCCCAATGGGTCCCTTTCCACCCGGTTTTGACGACTATGCAAAATCATCGATTTGCTACTCCTATGTGCTGATACCTTCCAAAAAGTGGAATATCCCAACTCTTCCTTTCTGACTCCGCTCATTCCTCGCCGGTCACGTATGGGCGCGATAAGTTGGCAGCGGGAGTGGGTAAGAGCGAGAGCTTGGCTGCGTCTATCTCCTTTTCTTTGGTATGCAGTTGACTTTGTTCAAGACTGTGTGGGCAATAGCAAGCTCAACTCAAGACGAGAAAGAACTTCTTTCCATGGGGACCTACGCCCGATAGAAGAGAAAGCAACCTAAGTACTTAGCATCCCGCCATTTACATGCATACCTTGTCAGCTCGATTGCCACGTGAAAGCTACAATCTCATTCGTTATTCTCTGTCCTTATCCCTTCTTTTCCCGTCATTCTGTTCGAATTCAGCATCAGGATCGGCTGGGTCAGGTCTTTGCTTTGCAACCGTTCCAGTCTTGGGTGACTCTCATACCAGAAGAGGAATTCAACTAGTGAAACCCAGATAGGGGACTTCTCTTTGCGGGAATGAGCGTTAAGGCGGATGAGAACATCTCTGGATTCTCCATATCTATCTTAGATCCCGAACAGGGGGAATAGGAAATGAACCGGCGTCTTACGAGCACACACTCGATCCATTCTCTACGAAGGCCTACTCAACCGTGTGTCTTGTCCGTACTGATTCTCCCATCTATTCTTCATAGAGAATGGATCCTATCATTGTTCAGTATGGTCTTTGCTCGGGTTCTATCATGGATGATTTGGTAAATGACTTTGAGTTGCCTTCTTTTCATCGCCTATCAATGGTCTCGATCTTTTACAGAGTGAATGACTCATGGGTATGGGTCATGAACGGAAGATGAGTCAGTCAAGTCAGTTGTGAATTCACTTTCAGACCGGTCCTAACGGCAAAGAGAACTTGGCAACCTTCACTCCCGGAACTGCCTTGAAAGAGTCAGCCTAAGGTAAGGCCTAACAGAACTACTCTCACTGAACTTGGCTAACTTTTGCTAAGAGAAGGAAGAAGCTTGGTTCTAAGGTGAGTGGCAACAAAATGGATTCGGACAGATTGATAGAGGAAATGCCAAAGAATACTTTCGCCTGCTATTCCCTCTTCAAGAAGTGAATCCGGATCCTCATTCTCATCTCTTGAACTCTCGGCTGATCCAGCGGTAAAAGATTCCATTTCAACCGTTAGTCAAGTCAATCAATGGAAAAAGAAGAAGTAGTTTGGCTTCCATTCCAGAGTGTTGATTTGGAGTTGACCCAGTAGCAGGAGTGGAACACAGCTGATATTGATCTGCTGCTACATTCGCTGAAAGATCTGTTGCCAGTTCCGATCGATGGGATAGGCGTGAAGGCAAATTCTTTCGATTATCTGACTTTCCCTCGACAATGCCGGAGATGTTCTCAGATGCTCAACGATCGGGGGTTGAGGTGGCATATCATAAGGAGTAGCCAGTTTCGATAAAACCGAAGCTAAGGAAAAAGAGAACTACTCGACTAAGAAGTCAGTGTTGCGGGGGACTAATCCCTCTCTTCTAGCCAATGCCAGGGAAAGACTCACTCGAAGTGAGAATTGTTTTTCCATACCAAAATCCACGGAGTGCGAACAATTTCTAACCAATTCAATTAAGAAGCTAAAGAGAAGTTACAGAAGTACGGAAGTGACAGAGAAGTCAACCTTCTTTGCCAAGGGAGTGAACTATCTGCTCTATCTGATACTGAACTAGATGCCCCAACTCTGGCTTACAAAAAGAAAGGGTATCCATTATATGAGTGCCCGTAAGTCCTTTCGTTGAGTTACGGATGTGCTCCCATAACTTTAGGGGCGGTGGAAGCTCGACTAGGAAGGTTTGGAGGGAAAGAGAATAATAGATCGACTTAGAGCGGTAAGCTTATTCTCTGGTTTCAATCATCCGATTGAAAAATGACCCTAAGCCAAAGACTAGCACCCCTTACTTTGTTTTGCTAGCTCCTTCCTTTGTTGAGCTCAGTCAAGAGATTTGAGTTAGGCTGAACTGGCATATCCAGGGCACAGCGCAGAGGATGTTCTGGTATTGTCAAAAAAAGAAGATAGGAACGAGGTGGCATTGGAGTAAGTTACAATTGACATTGAATACGAACTCGAAGAGGGATATTCTATTAAGTTAAGTGACTAAATATAGATCGTTTTTCTTGGTTGTTGACCAAAGAAAGAAATGGGAGTTTTTGGGCGTTATTCTGATTCTTCTATTACGATATTTCTAGTTTCATGAAAAGAGCGCTCTTTCTATCAACGCAGGGCTCATTTTTACTGCAGTTGAATGGCTTTAGCTTAGAATTGAATCTTGCCAAAACTCTGTTTTTACGCTTAACCAAATCACCAAAAATGTCAAACTTCCATTCCTTGATTCTGCTGACTAAGATGTCTTGCGCCTCCTGTAAACTACGCTCTTTGCAGCAGCTTCCCTTCAACCACTTATGCCACTTAGTGTGAGATTCCCACATTGCTAGATATCTGAACTGTTTGGGTATAGGAGCTTGGCCAGTAATCTCTTTTATGCTGACCAATATCGGCGAATGATCAGACGCCACAGGAGGCAGGTTGGTAACCGTTGTTTTCATAAAACTAGCTCCCCACTCCTCATTGACTAAAGCTCTGTCCAACCTAACATGACAACGGCCCCTTGACCACGTGAATTTTGAACCTGTGAAACCTAGATCAGACATTTCGGAATTTTGAATCCATTCTCTGAACCATCTACACCCTTTGGATTTTCTGCCCCCAACCTTGTCACCTTCATCTGTAATGGCATTAAAATCACCAAAAACAAGGCAAGGTTCCTGTACATCAACAGATATTTCATCTAGCATCCTCCATAAGCGACGTCTAATTTGTGGTTGTGGGCTGCCATACACCGCCGTTACCAATGCCTGCTTATTGTTAGGGAAACATAACTTAAAGGAAATAAACTGCCAGTCATTAGAGATAATATTAACAGAGACCAAATCATTCCATAAGAGCCATATGCCACCTGAAAACCCAACTGCTTCAATTCTATGCGAGTTCTTCAAACCCATTTTTTGAATTGTGTCGTCTGCATTAACACCACTAACTTTAGGTTCAATTAAGACAATTAAGCATAATTTAAACCTATCAATAAGTGATTTAACAGCAGCGATTGTTTTAGGATTAGCTCCGTTACTGTCTGTTGGTCCTCTTCCATCCGAGATTCGGACAATTCAGGATGACGCATCGTCGAAATGTCCTTTATCTCAGCTGGAGTTGACCTGATTTTGAGAGGCGTCTTAAGATGGAAAGCTTTTGTTAAATCCGGTGGGACCGGCCTCCTTACCAGCTGTGTTTCCAGATATTCTCCCGACACCTGGTCCTCCTCCATTTCACCGGTCATCGGCGGTTTGTTCGGGTGCGAGATGTGGACCACTGTGTGACTGCCCTCTACACTTGTTTTGGACACTGATTTGACAGGCCCACTTGGAATATTTGCATTATCCTTGCTGATAAGATCCTGAGAAGAGCTTAGGTTGGTTTCTGTTTGTTGCCTTACTGGGCTCAGGGAGACTGAATGTTGTTGGGCTAATGCCTGTTCTATCTCCTGGGCCTTTGTGAGGGCCGCAGCTTTGCCCTTGTTGGTTGACTTTTTTGGAACCCACGTAGACGTATCCCTAATCTCATTTTTCCTCTTACCACCAACCGACCCTTTTGTAGAGTCCAAACCCTTAGTAGTAACAGCTCCCACAACGAAATTATTGGGCCCAGTCGCGATCCTGTGCTCCTCAAACTCATTGGGGCCCGCTTTTTCAGACCTACCCGCATCTTCACTAGAATCAACTAGGGGCGAGAAAGAGTTGTTGAAGAAGGAAACCGCTTTAGCTCCTGACAATGTTCTCCTGCGATCAGTTACCGTTGTATTGTTTCTTGGTGGACCCCTCCAAGTTCGTTTTGGAGCCTGCATCCAGTCCCCAATTCCACTAGGTCGTTGGGGTTCAACCGGTTTAGTTCCGGACGAGCTAGCAATCGATATATTGACCGTTGTGGGCTCCAGTGTCTGACCGTTATGCGGGCCGGGCTACTGACATCACTTTCAGGTGCTGAATCCGTCACCTTTGTCGCCGGAAAGGTTGGGCAAGCCTCCGTTACATGGCCGTACTTCCCACAAGCGAAGCAAATTGCTGGGATATCTTCATACTAAACTTTGTAGAAGACGTCATCGACTTCTACCATACCTTTCAGCGACTCTGTTAGATCTAATTGGACTGCAATTCTTGCATATTTTCCCCTCTCTGCGGACAGCGTACTCCGGTCAGCCTTGATAAAAGCTCCAATTGATCTAACCACATTACGCAGAATATCTTCATGGAAATAGTGAATAGGGAGTTCCGGGATTCTTATCCAAGTCGCCACCGCCGACAGGAACTCCGTTTTAGCATTAAAGCTCGGTGTCCTTGGGTTAACCCTAAGGTAAGTAGTGCCAATCGTCCACGGTCCATTGAGAATCGCATTGTTATAATCCTCCTCTAGACTCAGTCGGACCTAGTGCCCATTGAAAGAATCCGTTATCTCAATCTCCCCCTTTGGTCGCCAAATCGCATACAATCTATTCAACAGAGCATGGTATCGAACAATTTTCCCAAGTGGGCTTACAACAACAGAGAAACCCATGGCTTCCTTCAT